>DWQX01004621.1:0-14608 GCA_018245475.1 Pharmacophagus antenor
TATATATATATATATATATGCTAAATAATTACAAAGATATGTCATATATTCATGATGGCTCTAAAGTTTTGTCCATATTTGATTGATATTAACAGTGCACTATACAAAACTTTAAGCATCCGTGTGTTTAAATGCAAACGTTTAACCAGTGCCTATCTACTGCCAAATCAAATTTAGGCATTTTGATTTAATTTTCATATAAACAAAATAAAGTTACAAGAATATTAAATTACCAAACTAACATTACTTTAGTAAAACTTGGCTTCATAATAGTTGTGCAAATAATACAACATTTTTATAGTTTTGACTACGATTTTGCTACTTTACAGTTTATTTTATAAAAATGTACGCAGATTCTACTCCACTGGAAGAAGAACGAACGTTTGTACAATCCAATACAGATGAGATGTCTGAAAACGTTTTACATCCTGTACCACGAGGAATAATTAATCCTAATTATCCTGGCTTCCAACATTTAGCGCATACCTTACAGGTAAAATAACATTTTCTCTGAGAAACCTGTAAAGTGTTAACAGGTAATCACTACAGAAGAGAAACCTTAGGAAGTGGTTGTAAAATAGACATGAGACAAATTTCCTTGTTCCTAGTTCATAAATGGTATTTTATACCTTTTGTTTAAAGGACGAGGTTCTCAATAAATCATTCTATGTAAATTATAATCGACATGCATATTTTTTTGTTTCCTTTTATGTTTACGCACGCATAACATTTTATGGAAAGGGTCGATTTTAGTGACTCTTTTTATAAGAAGTGAAGCTTACAAAATGGATTATACAAGAATTTAAAAAAACCTATTAATTTCTGTTAAAACAGTTGTATTTGTATATTTCTTTTTAATTCATATTTATGCGTAAAGTTGGTTCATTTGTAATCTTTATGTGATTATTTTTATGTTATTGCAGGACTACTCAACGAATATAGAAACACTTTATCACTCGGAGAATGAAATGACAGATGATGATTTAGAAACAGATTTTATTGATCAGACAAATAAAAATCACATTGAATGTAACTTTAAAAACAATAATAGAGTTGATAACAATAACAAAGAAAGTATTGTCCTAGGTAATTTGCAATTAAAACGGAATCATGAGTTTCAAAATGATATTCCAGATTTATTAAAGACGTTGTCTAATAATAATAATAACACTGATTCTGCGAATTTTGATTGCTCTGCTACTGATATAGAAAATAATTTCCATGCGAAAGATATAATTGGAGATTTTAATAAGGAAATTGAAGATGAGATTAAACAACTTTTAAATTATAACATAAATATTCAAGACGATCTAGAAGAGCTGAGAAAAGATATTAAGGATACCTTTGCAAAACCTATAGAAAATACTATTAATAACATCAGCGATGTCGTAAACCATGTCATTAAAAAATTGGTAGAAACACAAAACGACTACGGAGAAAATACTGAAGATAATTCCACGCCAACTAAATTAAACACGCAAGATACGGAAGAATTAAATAATATAAACAAAGATAATGAGACCAACATAAGAACAGAAATGAACTTAAGCAGGCCTACTTTTTTATTAATTGATAATCACCCAAGTAACGATATAAAAGATGCTATTTTATCGGACGGTAAAGATGAAATCAATATTTATGAAAATGAATATGACACAGAAGCATTAAGTCATAATGTAGAAAATACAATAAAACAGTTAAGTACGGAATTAAGGAAAATAATACCAAAATTAAATGAAATGCGTGACCGTGATCGAATTTGGACAGAAAACATTAAAGAAGAGCCGTCTATTTTAATAGATAGAAACTCTAATGAAATTAATAACTTTGCAAATTTATCCAGAGCATCGAACAGCCTGCATCAAACTGTTAATACGAAACAAAACAAGCATGAATACAGTTCCAGTAAATTTAAGAAAAGCTCTGCTATGTTACAAAGGTAAACAACTTACGCACGTTTTCTAAAACAAAATGTTGTTTAAAAGATGATTCTTAGAAAGAGATTCAATATAAAATCATCCCATTACATCACCCAATGATTTAACAAAATATGAGTGACAAAAATCAGAAACCATTGATTCTGCACTAAACCATATATTGTTTAAATTTATTATGAAGTACAACTTGTAGTTATTTTTTAATTTCTTTTTATCGTCATTTTTTGAAAAAAGGGCTTGTTGAATCTAATGACATAACAGATGCAATTGGGTTCAACAAACACTTACTAAAATTGAAAATTTTCTATAAACCTAGATTGTATATACACTATCTCAAACTTTTGCCCGGCAGTGTAGTTAAGCTTCCCATTATGCAAATAACTTGATGGCCATCAAAAACTTTACTTCTAATTTGACTTATTCTGTATACAAAATGTTTTTAATGTATACTTCAGACTAAATAAAAGTAAGTTTGTACATACGAGTACATGTGTAAACTAAAATAGACGATATAATATCTTATTGCAGTCTGCAAAGGACGTCTAGAGCAAAACATTCAGTTCCAGATCCTACAATAAATTCACATGCACAAAATATCTCTTCCGTTGGTAAAAATTACAGTGTGAAGGATTGTGATTTTGGTGAGTAGTAACAGTATTCGATTACAAATGGGTACTGTTATCATAGTTATTAATCTAATAATAAAGCTTAATAGAAATTCTAAACAAGATCGAATGAATACAGTGATTATGTGACTAATGATTATTGAATGACAATTAAATGTTATTGTAAAAATCACATTTAAAAAAATAAAAATGTAGTCATACCTTTCGTCTAATTCTAAGTAGCATCTGCAAGTGACGTTGCCTTGATTTCATCAAACATTGATTCGTACATAGTTGCTTACAGTTCCTATCATGTGTAAGGCGAAGAATGCCAGAAAATTGTTAAAGGTCTCCAATTTTTTATTTTTTTTTGGTCGAAATACTACGCCGGTCATTTGATTTGAGAAATGAAGGGTACATTTTTTTCGAAAAGAAACATAGATTGGCAAGTAATTTTACCAATGAAGCTTGATTGGAAAGCTGACCTATTTAGTTGATATTGATTAAAAAGTTAACTACTTATATTTAAGTTGGCAGGGTGGAAATTCATAAAAATCCATTCTTTAAAAATATGCTTAGGCTCAGAGAAACAGAACTAGGTAAAAACAACACTGACATATTTCCTTGTTTTAACAATTTTATCAATGAAAATAATATAGACATATTTACATTTAAAAACTTAAAGGAAAATTTTCGACAACATTCAAAATATTCCTGAAAACGATATTGGTTGGATTGATGATCCATTTTCCAACAACATATGCAGTTCAATTATTCAAGTTGATGAGAAAGAGCAACTGATTGATTTGATTAGTGATGGTACTCGTCGAAATCAATTTAAGTCTCAGTCTTGTCAAAAATTTCGGTTATCCATAACAAAGCAATATCCTCTTTAAGTAAAAATGCCATGAGAGTTTTAACCCTAAAGATAATATGCGAATTGCAATTACCAACATAGATGTAAACATTGATAAATTAACTAGAAACTCACAGCCCCATAAATCTAATAACTATGTACATACTTTTGTTGATTCTTGACATTAAAAAAAAAATTCTTAAGTTAATAAATTTCATGTGCTTGACATTATGATGTTTTATTCAATGAAACTGAACGAAATGCTAAATAAACATTGTATTTCTTGACGTTTATCCAGAAGTCGCCAAAATTTGTGTCTGTTGAAGAGGTTGTAGACGAATAAAGGTTTGCGCACCACGACAGTAAGAAATGCTTAAAATACATAAAATGTATTTAAGAACATATTACTCAATTTCGATCCATAAGGCTAGTTTAAACTATTTAGATCTTAAATGACAAAAATTGTTTATTTAAATTTCAGGAAGTTTTGATGTTTATAACATAGAAACTGCATTACCCAAAATAGATTTAGATGCTATAGAAAATCATTTAAAAGCCGCAAAAGAAGCAGAAAGACGGGTAAGTTCCATGCGTATAGATTACATATATTTTTACATAATAATCACAAATATTGATAACATTAACAATCCGGTCTGTTTTGTAATTTTAAATTACGCGCTTAAGCAGGTAATAGTGATTGCACACTTTTATATTCTTGTACCTGTTATAAACACACGTAACAGTTACTTGCAAATAAGGTGCAAGTTTAGCTTTCTATAGTGATCACATCGGCGTGGGCATATTGACTGCCTTTATTCACCATCTCATTCGTTGTGGTAGAGTAGTTACTGACGTGACGTATCTTTATTGTTCTCCGGTTTAACTTTTGTGTTTTGTAATCATTTCCTAAGTTATGGCGTCAATGCCGTATCTTAATTCCGAACAAAGGCATTATAAAAAAGATACTCGATTTTTACTAGATTTATATACCATAACTTATGACAATCATGAATCCGTCGATAACATTTGTTGCCTCGTAAGTATTTCTAAAATATTTTCATTGTAAAGATTTACAGCTAAACCATAATGCACACAAAACAGGACAAGATTATCACGGGTTTGTCCTTGCCCTAAATGTCAAAATGTGACACGATTCTAGCTTTATTTTGTTCCTACCGTTTAAAACTTATCGTGAAGGAAGTTATTTCGTGCCATAACTAATTGCCCAATTTTACCAAAAATGCAAGACTGATTAATAATAAGATGTTTGAAGAATTTATTAGTATTGTTAAAAGGAGATTTTCTAAAATCTCTGACGATGTTCCTGTTAACGTGGAGACTGAAACGTCAGGATATAAACTTCGTTTACATTTTTTTAAAAAGAGATTAAATAATTCCTGTGGAATTAATATACCAACGAGTAATTATTACGACAATCCAGTTTTAAGCCCTAGAGCGCTGGGATCAGCTGAATGTGCAGTGACTGAAATTGCCTGGCCGATAATAAGAGATAGTAATCCTAATATCTTAGACAAATTTACGAACATAGTCACATTATCAGATGATTTTTCTAAAGATTGTGATGTACGAGGTATTATGTTATATTAGAAATACACTATCTAGCTACCATAAACAAATTATTAAAACTTATTTTTCAGAAACGAAATGACAGAGAAGAGATTAGGAAGCGATTGGCAATGGATGCTGACAGTGAGGAATATTATAGCTTGGGACACATAGATAGACCTGGGAAGAAACCAAGTCTGCATTCTCGTCTACAAAATGGTATATTTATTCAGTTACTTTTAAATTATGTCTGTGTACTTGTGTATATGTTAACTGAAAACCTTATAGAGGTAGGTAAAAGCCTGTGTATTCATTTTATCTTTGAAAAATAATAGCTAGTTCATACCTTACTATTGGTATAAAAATTTAAGATTTGTGTTTAAATTTACAAACTTATTTATTTTAATGGAGAATGAGAGCATTATATAGGATAATTAGAAACTTGTTACATAAAATCTACATGTTCCTGCTAATTATTATTGTGATCAGTTTTCATTTAATAACTGAAAACTGATCACTTTCATAGATAACATTATTAAAAAAATATCTATTCATTTATGTACATTTTTAAATATGCCTGTAATTATAATTATGAACTAATATTGGGAATGTCTAAGACTCAAAGAAATTTAACTCAAGGTAACAATTATTGATGAAAATAATTTGTTACACTTTCATTGTCATTTCATGATCTTACTGTTGTTTTTTGTTGATTGTTGATATGATTATGCAGGAAAGAATCTCCAAATTTGTTTCATGAATGAAACTGCATCAGATAATGAATCTCAAGCATCCGATATAGAGAAAAATTTAAATAGTACCAATAAAAGTTTATCTCGTACAAGTATTTTTGGAAAAAGCTGTCACAATCATCCATATCAGACTAGACCACTGTCAGTAAATGTTGCTAAAAATGACAAAAGTAGCACAGCTCAGTGTGGTAAGTGTAATAGTAGTGTTCTTGGTGTTGTCCATACTAAATATTCATCGCACATATTACTATCTATATTATTATATATATTTAAGTAAATGCTGCTTGGGGAAACTATTTACTCAATATTTACTAATTACACTTTCATTAAGGATCATATTATACTTTTCAATCACTATGTTAAAATACCAGAAGAATTTAAACTAGCTTAAAATGTATACTAATAGAGATAATTTCTTTAGAGATTTAGAAATAGTGATCATTTCATCATTCTTAGTTTTCCACAATTGACTTTCATTAACTGTTGCTTGCATTAATGTTGGTTCTATGTGAAGGAAAGTAACAGGATGTGTAAAATAAATGTGTTATGAAAAGCTTTTTGGTCTTTACATATCTGAGATTACTATGAAAAATTTAGTTACCAACCAGATGTATAATTTAACATTTAAAAATTTTCAGGTACCAAATTGTGTCCATCTCCCTCTATGTTAAAAACATCAAAATCACATTCTACCCTATCATTAAATAACATTGATATTAAAGAGACAGATTTCTACACCATGCAAGCAAGGTTACAAACTGAAGCTAGGATGGCATTGGCACAAGCAAAAGAAATGGCTCATATACAAATGGAAGTAAGTTATTGATTAAAGATATATTAAATTAATTATCATAACTTTGTTTTTACGTCATATCTTTTAATTATTATTATTCTCCTGGCGAAATTTCTTTGATGCCTCCTAACTGCAATTTTAACCTACTTTAGAAAAGAAAGCATGTAATGAAAATACTATTTATTAAAAAAAAAAGTAATAAAATTTGCCGTTTCTAAAGTTTTTCAGAGAACTCTTTTAATGGGTTGTTAAAAATTGATGTTTTGAGCAATTTCATTGTTGATTGATATAGCGAACTCTTCGCAAAATTTCGGGAATTTAAAAGTAGGCTTCGATGAACTAGTGAGGGGAAATAAATATCCACTTGCGGCGCCCCTTTATGCCCGCGCGCTTTGGATGGACAACCCACTGCGGCCTACCCTAACGCCAACACGGCCCCAATATAAAACACCTCATTCCTGTACTACAAAAAAAGCAGTATTTCAGGAAACATCACTCCCTTCGATTTTGTATTGGTCTAAATAAAAATATTTTAATTTAGACAATTTATTAGAAAATATATAAGTGCATGCTGATGTACATATGTTTATTTATAAGCAGTAAAATTTATCATTTCATTTGGCTTATTTCATTTAGTCTTATTTCATTTAGTCTTAATAGGTTGTAATCTTGTACTTTGTTTGTACCTTTTACTTTACAGAGAGAAAGACATAGCCGCTTAGTATCACCAGTTACAGAAATGCTTCGTCGGAGCATGGAGAAAGCAAATGCACCACTATCTCCAGACCGACGTCGCGTTTCCCGTCAGCTCCTCACAGATATGAACATTGCCCAATTGCAGGTAATTTTTGTCATTACACATTTATATTTACTTTACATTTAAATAGGTAGGTAAACATTTGGAGAATTTATTAATATAAATTGTGTATTTTATACATAATCTAATATATTAGAACATAATAATCCTTATTCATTGGCAAGTTTAGATTTGTACTAAATTTTCTTCTATGACATTTTATTGCTTTTTTTATAGGTGATAGTAAATGAACTGCATTCACAAATTGAGTCTCTAAATGACACTCTTGTGACACTGCTAATGGCCCGTGATGAATTACACATGGGACAGGACTCCATGCTTGTTGATATTGAAGACCTCACTCGTTATTTGTAAGTCTCATAAAAAATAAATAACATTATAAGAAAATAAACCTCCTTCGTAAGAGGTAGTGTTTGGCTTTGGAAACTTTTAATGGTGTTCAGTTCTTGAATGCTGATATAAAACAAGAAATGTTTTTTAAAATCTGTGGCTTTATATTTTCTTCTTTCATTCAAAATACTTGTATGACGAGACTCATAGTATATTGGCCTAATGGTTCAGTTCTTTAAAATGTTCTTTAGTTATGTACAAAAAATTATCTTCTATATTACAGGGGAGTTAAGGAGCAGACAAAAAAAACTAAAGGCACCATAAAATCAGGCGTAAGAAGACTTACGTCGCTAGTGCATAAGTAAGATCCTTACCAATCCAATAGGATATTGCTATAAACGATTATTATATGCCCTTTATGGCTGGCTAGTGGGTTACATTGAAAATCAAACAATATAGTTACATAGATTTGGTTTGCAGATAGTACAACTTGATGTATACATTGTTCGAAAACATGGAAAGCTTTGTGATTCCCAATTCAAATTATTCAATGATTGAATATAGTTTGTCCATTATGATAGTAATGTTTAATATTGTGTAATCTTCATGTATATATTGCGATATTGACCTTAATTATGTGTATAAAATTGTTGTATCCCAACTATTTTGGATACAAGCTTTGTTAAAGTTATAATGTACTTCAGTTTATACAAAACCTTGTATTGGTATATAAATGTTTTAAATACTATCTCCGATGTATTTCCCGGTCTACATACCAAGTTATTAGTCGTGTATTCACATAGCTGCTTGAAATTAGATCTTCAGCTTATCAATATTTAATTATTGGAAATTGAATCAAATACTTTATTCATACCATTGCTCACTATTGTATATGTATATGACTAGTTATGAATATGTGACAGTGAAACACCGAAATCTAGAGAATGTCGACATTCACCAGTGAATGTCAACATTCATATAGTCACTCGGTGTATGTGCGTAATATTGGCTAAATACCCTTATTTCTAGCTTGCACCAATAAATGTTGACGTTCACCATACACTAACGGTGAATGTTGAACATATTTTCTTCTCCATAATTCAGTTGCTGTAATACGTCCCAACGGTTACGTAACTTTTTCAAACATTAAGAAAACGTTTCTCGCTTTATCAAAGCTTGTATAAGACTGACAAAGCTCATTGACTCCGAGCAGAACAAAGGATTTCGCGGAAGAGAGCTAGTCGCTTGTTTTTTTGACTCTTCTGTTTTGGACCTCTACCATAGCGCATATCTGTGATTGTCGACACACACCGAAAAGGGTTCGAATGCACAACAATATAATGAAATATTCGATAGTTCACCGGCGCATTTGGTATCTGTTGACATTGACCGGTGAAAGTCGACATTCTCCAATTTCAGTAATTCACGCTAACATTTACATTATTAAATTTGTTGCACAATAAAAGAAGTTCAATAATTTTGACCTGAACTCGTCTAAAATAAGGTGTTGTAATAAAATTAATATTTCAGCAACCAGTACACACCAGTCAAAATAAATGCATTAAAAGAAACAGAACAGGGCATCTGCAAATGTTCATTACAATTACTATAACTTTTGTTTGCTCTGTGCTATTAAAATTCAACATTGTTTTGGTACTTTCTCAAAAATTACGGTTATATCAAACAAGTTTTAATATTTTCTTTCAGTACTAACAAAAGTTTTTATTTAACCATAATCCAAGTTTATTATAAAACAAAATTGATTTATATTCTACCTTATCTAGTATCACTAATCTCTACCACAATAAATTCACGATTATATTTTATTCTGATTCATAATGTCGCCAGATTTAATTTTACTTTATTATATCTGAAAACGTTTTTGAGAGATTTACTTTAACAATATAAGTATAATTTCCAAATCGTTTCTAATAATCCATATCAAAGACCGAGTGAATGTTTGCCTAACTACAGTATTTATTTTTGAATATAATATATTAGTTGGAGTCATATCTTCAGTTATATGTATATTCTGTATTATATACACAAATTTAATAACAAAACAGTATGCTATGATGATACAGTATGATGATAGCAGTTATTAATATCATTTGCTGCTTGATAAACAACTGCAAGTAAATGAAAAAATTGCGTTCCGAAAATTCTTAACTATTTTCCAACTGTATTTTTACTACTTGTACCTTTTATATTATATTCGTAAACAATATTTTTAACATAAAGTACTAATGATTATTTAAAACTTCAAGTTCATCATAATAACTGATTATATAGACTATATTAACACTTAATGGACTTGTCATATAAATCTGCATTTTTCTATTGTGACTTCTCAGGACTGATCACGTAGATTTACGTATTTTGTTGAATGTTCCACATCTTGCATTTTTTTATATTTTTTATAGTTGTGTTATTTACACCAGTTTCCACTTTTGAATATATAGTACACTTTAGATTTTTAACCGGATTCAACTCGTCCGTTAAGTGTTAAATACTGATAGGATTAACTATCATCTTAATAAAAAATGTTTACGTAGAATAACTTACTTAAAAGAATATCGTCATAATAATCGTGGTTACCTTAAAGATCTGCTTAAACTTGTACTGATGTACGGTTAAAATGGTTAAATAAGCTGCTTGACTGTATGCTAGAATTTATTCAAAATATTTATAGTAATCCAGTGGCAATAGAGAAATATTTGTCATTATGATTGTTTGTCTGGGAGTGTAATTTGTATTTGGAACAGGGTGTCGTAATGTTTTCATTTATTAGGTTAACATTTAGTTTTATGGTGCCTGATATCGTATTTTTTAAATTAATTGTGCTCTTTAAGTAATATATTAAATAGTTACCAGTTATTATGATTAAATAATAATAGAAGAATTGAAAAGCTATGCAATGGTGATGTCAACATCTCTAACGAGTTTACTGCTAAATTTTTTATTTATTTTTTGAATAAATTTTGTACAGTTGCGGTCATTGTTTTTCGGATTATATATAGGATAGGTGAATATATTCAGTTATTAAATAAATAGTAAACAACGATTCGTTCACCATTGTCTATATTCCAGCTAATTTCCTCATGAGCAGAAACGATTGCTAATTTCCTTGTTATTACTATTTTACTACCTTACAATATGATTGCCAAGGATTTATTTAAAAATCTGTTACAACTGGTGTCTAATTCGACATTCTGTTATTCTTGAAAAATATTACAGCGTATATATGAAGGAAAAGCTAGTCTTGGCATCAATTATAATGATGATATTACTTCAAAATGTAATAAATATAAAAAGAGTATTTTTTTAAGAACACTGACATTTTCACCATTTCACTAAAGGCCCATTGTTGACCAATGTTGCTTTAATAGATAATTTTTCCATATTGTTTATTGTAGACGAGAAATTATTCTTAATTCTTGAATAAATTAATATTATATTTTAACTTTAAAGAAAATGCTATCTGTTAATCCATTGAATGTAGCATACTACTAGGTATTATATATGAAAGGAGCTGTTCACAATTTCCAAAATTTATGGAATGTATTTTTTCTCCTTTTTTATCTTTGAGACGCTTTATTTTCCATGATTGTTCGATACATCGATAAGTATAATGTTATGAAATATTATCAATTTGTTACCTTGATCTCCGTATTACAGGTAAATATTTTTTGTTCCTTACTTGGTGCAGTTTTTATTTTACAAATTATAAGTAGCAACTTTGAAACTTACTTCAAAATAGCTTTTAGTTATTAAAAGTGAAGATTTTTGTTATATTTCAAAGTAATCGGTGGGAGGTTGGATTTTTTGTTATATTCTTTGTTTCTAGTGTCCATAGGTTTAACACATTCAACTGCATATGGTATTTCTTATGAAAGACGTTCTTTATAATCTTTTTAAAATGTAATGTACATATTGATTTCATATTAAATATTCATAGCGTATTGATAAAATAAAAATTACTTATCATTACATATACTGATTCCTTTATTTATAATGTATAAAACATATTTAGAAATTATCATCTCACTTGAATACTGATGAAAATCTTTGCAAAAAACGTTTCTAATTAAAGTAGCATTATGTATTTTAGAGCACTACATGTCATCGAATAATTTATAGGAAGTTTTCATCGCATAGTCATTACGAATGTTACATTCTTTTCAATTCATTCACAAAAATTTTGATAATTTCAGTTCACAAAGCTTTCATTATCTAGTTTATTTAAATATTCCATAGTAGAAAAATATATAAAATATGATTAACAATAGATACAATTTATTGTTATATCGTTTATATGTACATATTTCTCACTTAGTACATTTTAAAATTTCGGCGACTAAATGAACTGAACAATCTTCATACACTGATTTTTTTTCCATTCGTTCCATTTAGAGAACAGGCTAAGAACTGTGACCTAGCTTCATACACTGAATTTCTAGAACAGATGATTAAGTCGTACAGTAGTACGGGATAAAATCAACTTGTAACCAAAAGTGAGAAGCCTATATCGATTGACTAAGTCAAATTATTTTGATGCTAATTTTGCAATCTCTATTTTATGTACAAAGGTCTCGTTTATTTATTTTTTATTGCTTACGATTTTTCAAAAATATTTACGATAAAAATAGTGAATATTTGCAAGTATAAAAACGTGTAATTTTTTTTGTGTTAATATAAGATCTTTGTAAAACAAGTTCTACAGAATACGGTAAATGCAAATGTAATCTTGGCTTATTGATCATTTCTTACAGACAATGTGATAATTATCTTCTTTTGATGACTATTCCAAATAAATACAGGAAAAAATATTGTTCTTTTATTTCAATGTCTATAATTTTCCTATAAATCTTAAAATGGATTCTAAAAGTCTAAACCTATTTTATATGCATTTATGTTGTTAATGTGTTTATAACCAAACTAGTGCAACTTATATCACAACATTTTATTTACAACGAGCCAACCTAATCTAATAATACCTAACCTAATCTAAGCCTGATCTGCACTTAGCCATAGTCGTCAACTTAATTAATGCTAAATTTGTTGTAAATTAAGTCTTCATAGATTATAGAATTGATTCTCATAAAAATAAAGTGGAGATATAATAAAACGTGATTTGTAACAGTAAGTTTTCATTGAAATTAGTGTAACTATTTTTCACTAAAGACAATTTCTATGTTCGCATATAAATGTAGTCTAAGTAATTGATTATTAATTTCCAAATGACATTATCCTTTAGTTTACATTTAGTAAACAATATGTTTTTTGGTTAGAAATGCATTTCACAAAAAAATTGTTAATTTATTTAAAAGTAAATTAACAACACTAAATAAATTCCTAAAACCTCCCACTCTCTCTCAATCAAAACACTTAATGTATTTCAATTTTTTGCTAGATGTTATTTACTTATGTAATGGACGTGTTAGATTCTTCTGATATGTAAAATATTTGTTATCGTTAATTATATAATGTCAGGTTGTGTTTGACTAAAAATTTAGAGACAATCAAATATAAAAAAAATCGAAAAGGAAAGAACAATTGTGGGTATAAAAGCGAAGTCCGATAACATGGCTTTTCGGGGCTGGGCTTGATTGTAATGTTTTCTAGATTTCAGAATACTATATAATCATCAGTATTAGGGGTTAAAGTTATAACGTATCGAAAAATCTTTGTATTAATTTTTGAAATAAAATTCTTATGTCCAGGTATTTTACAATAGTTAACACTTAATTCAATACCAAATTTAATAGGCACGTTAACATTAATTAATTCAGGGCGACGGGTCAGTTCCCACAATCCTACAGCATATCGTAGCGATGTCAAAACCACCGCTGACCCCAAATTGGAAGCGTCACCTGCGCTGCCCAGGTGCGTCCATGCAATTAATATCATCCGGCAATAATACTAAACCCAACTATTCTCGAAATTTTATGTATTTTTATTGTCTCTGTCACATTTAGAAAATAAATTAGAAACCATGAGCTAAGTGAAAAATAGTTTCCATGCTTGCGAAATATCTATGATAAAAATGATGAAATTTATTGAGACGTCCGTATCTTAATTGAAAAAGTAGATGAATATAATTAACTGCAGGGACTCCTTTAATCGTGAGAATAAAAGCTTGTTTGCAGTTTATCTTTTTTTTATGGCCAATAGCTGTTTTGGACGAATTAATTTCCGGTGGGAATAATTAGTGTTGCCTATTTTATTGATTTTTTTCACCAAGCGTCCAATGTAAGTTTTTAAAATTTTGAATAGAACATTACTAAATTTAATAATGACAATATTTCGAGTGTTATTCAGTCAGCTGTTTATGTAAATCTAGTACTTATTTGTTTTGTAATTAGAATTCATAGAGATCAAGATTTTGCTCATCTTATAGGTTTATAATATTTCATTTAACAAATATTTGTTCCGTAAACAATAAGAAACAAATAGAATTTACAATACAGTTGTTATTTAACTTTTACAGATCTTGTTAACATATTTAAGTTGAGGAAGTTGGTTGCCGTCGCATAAAATAAGTAATCACCCGCGTGATCCACGGCGGCTCAGCGACGCATGCAAATCACCGCGCGACGCATGCGGGTGCCGGCGGTGCGTGCTGCGCCACCGCATCGGCCACTAACGGGGACGCGCAGCAAATTGAAACACTGTTACTTTTATTGAATTATGTGTTCAGTAAGTATAACTTTTTTGTTATTGTATTCGTAAAATCTATAATAAGCGTCACAAAGAATAATCATAAAAGATTACTCTTTAGCGTTCTATAAATTTTTGTATTGCTCATTTCTAAAAAAAATGGTACATGCGTATTAGTAGAGTGACGGAGAAAATTTTTTTTTCTACAGGTCCCAATTTTTAACGCTGTAGAAACCATGGTACGATGGATATATATATATATATATGTATATATATCTGGAAGGTATATATA
>DWQX01004622.1:0-14607 GCA_018245475.1 Pharmacophagus antenor
GGGCGGGAGGGGGGGGGCGTGAGTCTTGCTTTAACGTTTTCTACGAATCATTTCAGATCTTCGACAATTGACACGTGACTGGAGAGAGTCGAGAAAGTGTTGTCGATGCTTAAATAATTACAAATTCTTTAAGAAATTGTAAATTACTTAGTACAGAGTTTTTTATGTATTTGTAATAGATTACCAATTTCGCTCTTTTTTCTTGAACGGGATGGTTCAAGACAATAGTAATATATATATATATATATAATGTCCTAGCATGTGATTTTAAACTTACAAATACAATATTGCTTCTGTCGTATTACAAATAAAGCGAAATATCACGGGCTGTCTCTCTGGTTCTAATTCCTTGCTTATTATAAAATCGATCGAAAGGCAGGTACGTTTGAAAAAAGAATTCTATTGAACACGTGGTTATTATCAAAAAATCAAAAATATCATTATTTTCACCTATTTCCTTCGGTGTCATCGCCAGTGATCGCCACCTTCTTTTTCTGCACCCAATCAGCGCTGTGAAAATATTACAGTGATTCTATTTCGGAAACTGTTATAGCTATTGGAACTGCCGGAGCCAAGACTAAAATCACAAAAACACAATTTAGAATGAAAGTTATAAGCATATTGTAAATCAAATTTTCTACCCTTAACGTTAAATATAGGACCAACCTCAATATGTAATCTTTCAAATAAACAAAAGACCATCAAATTCAAAATATTCATTAAAACGTTAAGCGTTAAATAAAAAAGGAATAAAAGGAGATCGAAAGCGTTGAAATGAAAACCTCCTTCTGTTCATCGTTTACACAAATAGAACAACCGTTTCCAAAAAAAAAACTGTAGAAAAACGTTAATAACATATAAATAATCATATCGTCTCCACGAGTAATGTGAAATGCATGTTTCGCTAGCTGGAGCACATACGGCGTCACATTTTGCCCGCGACTGCGACGCTCCTACGTCATTAGAGCGTGTTTAACAGAGTGGACGCGCTAATGAGTTAACGTAACGTTATTTTGTAGTGTCACGCTCAACGCGTGTTTCACGAAACCTGTTCTAACTCGCTGGGGATATAATTTGATGCGAATTTCATGAGATAACTTCATAATTACGATTTCCACGTTCCGAGTTGACGGAATAAACGGATTTTAAATATAATATATCTGCATCTCTATCGTACGCTTCATAGATATTCTTTTATTAACACATTCCTGCCACGTGTCAACGTTAAACTTGACTGTAAAGCCACGTGCACCATAAATGATACACGCAGACATATTCATTTTTAAGCCCTGAAAACATACATTTTATGACAATTTTTTGATTCTATAAAATATATTCCACCGACACCAATTTTATATACCAATCTTTAATCAAAACGTCGTATGGCGTATGATAAGTTAGGTAAAAACGGCTTGGCAGGGAACATGTTAAGTAAATAAATATAAAAATATTTTCCATTATAATTTACGTAACCTTATAGAAAATTTTATAAGTGCAATGTATATATTTTTTCTTTCAAAACATAATTGCGTTTAGAAGAATATTATAAAATAATTATAATAATAAATACAAAAAAAATATTATGTAAAAACACAATTCTTGAAAGCAAAATCAAATTATTTTTATAATAACAGAAAAAATATTGTTGTAAAAATAACAGCTGTATTTGCGCTTCTGTTTGTGGTATTGTAGCTCCCAGAGGCTAAATGTTTTTTATCAATATTTTTTTGTAACCATTCATTCGATTATAAGCTGATTTTTATTTCTCTCCGAAGTTACTTTACTTACTCTGTGCAATTTATACAACTGTTTATAATCACTCTTCCAATGATATAAATTAGTTATCTGTTAACAGACTATACTCTTATTACGACTTCAAAAATATACTGCTTTTGTGAGCTGTGCTCTGCACCCTCAACTGTGAAACGAAGGTCTTCGTGCGATTCCCGGGTCTTATGAGTATTGGAGGTGGATGGATGGTTTATCGAACCCGTATAGCTCTAGCTTTACCGTGTTCCGAAAATCATATAGACCAAACTATCAGATTGAAAACCAGAAGTGTTCTGAGCGAACACACCTCACTTAATATTAAGTGAAATTGAAATAATGCCCATACCATGTTTTTATATATCGACAGATTAATATGATAGTGTAGTATTTTTTTCGCCAAGCGTTAACGGTCAAAATTCTTTCGCTTGTGTTCTCGATATGTTCGAAGAAATGACGACATATGTATTCATGGAGCGGATTGGCAGTTGGCGGGCACGTTATGTCCCACTATCGCGGTCCGCGGTTCGAGGCCGTAAGTTATTGCTTACATTAACGTAGCCCAGACATTTAATAACACATGAGCTGACGTTCCTAATATTATATACATTATAAATCCAAATTCAAAATCATATTGCCCTGACTGTAAACCAAACTTCCCACGAGCTTCTTGCCTGATTCTTTTCAGGAGGGTCACAAAGTGACTGGTTCTAGCGTCAATTACAATATGGATTCCTTATAAGAACCGAACAAGAAACTCATGTGCAATAATTTAAATATTATTTTATATATACACTATTCAGTTTGTCGAATTGAAATGAATCTTGTCTCCGTCGATTTCTATCATTTAAGCCTTTAGAATTGAATTTTAAAAACTAAAGATACGTGTTACATAGAAATATTAAATCGATCAAAATTTATTATCTATTTTTTATTCTTTTTCTTTATATATTTTTTAGGTATTGTTATTAATAAATATATACAATGATATAAAGATATAAAAAAGGTAATTTAACTCTGTAATTACTTATAAGGTGGAACTTATAATCTCGCGGATCACTAAAAGTATTTTGGTATAAGTATTATTTATATATTTATATAAAGTATTAAATTGTGATCAAGGAACACGAAATATAATTATAAAGTTTCTTTCTATAAGTTTTCATGTATCGTTATAAATTGAGTTATGTTTCAGTGCTTCATAAAACATGACGTGATTAGCGTATACTACACTTCGGCGACCTCCGATTTAAACATAGGGGTTATATGATTATCCTCAAATGAGTTATAGTATTTAACAGTAGATTTACCGACATTTTATTACGGTTTTCTTTTCGAGGTTGTAGTAATTTTTTGCGTTATTGTATTCTTATATTTTCTGTTTTGTAATAAAATATATAGTATAAAAAAATGAAATAGTCAAACGCATATCAGCATACGAAACTTTTTATCTAGGATTGGTCCGTCAAAATGACGGGTCCAGTAAATCTAATGTCAATTATGAATATTTCTGCACACCGTCGGTGCAGTAATTGAGTAGCAAGGCTATGTATGCCTGAGTATTCCGGTGCAATACGGTTAGTACTTGATTACTTGACCACAATTTCGCATGACGTTAAGGGACAATGAATACGAGAACTGATAAACTTACTAGTTCCAATTACTCTGTTATAGCGGTAGATTGGCAATGTAATTGTGATAGTAAGCCAGGTGGGTTCGCTAAAACCATCCAAATTGCACCACTTGCGAGGCATTGGAAGTAAACTGGTGACCCCTGATGTTACAAGAGAAACATTTGTTCTATACAGATTTCAGTTTTCGTTCTAAAAGTGTATTACAATTCTCACGTTATATAACTCGCCTATCAAATGCCATAATGCGTGATCGTTCGCTGTCCCGCTCTATTGATATCAAATGCACGTCACGTGATGACGTCACGCGGACCGGCCGCCGGATGTGACTCACTCGTACTTAACTGGCTTACTAGAGCGCGAAGTTATTGTGCGAAGTCGGCGGAGTATTGCCAGAGCGTTTAGCGTTTTGTGAGTTTATCACTAGACCAGTTGTTTTGTTACACAAAGCTAGAAGACAGACGAAAAAAAATTCACTATGTAACCCTTAATACGTTTCTTACCACGTGGGGCCTATACGCCTCACGCTCAAATTAGTTTTGAAAAAATTTTGCACCACGACTTATTTAAAATAATAACTTTAAGCTTAAAAAATTGCATACAACTTTAAACCAAATTAAAATTTAGTTAAATTGCTTATTGCCGAATTAAAGATTTTCAAATTGTATTCTGTTACTAGACCGCAAAGGAAAATATTAATAAAACGCTCTGGCAGGTAACGTATTAATACTTCGAGAGTTTTTTTCATGCTGCCAACTACGAAAAGAAAAAAATATATATTCGTAAAAGTAAAGAGATCGAGCTTGTCTTACCTACAGATGACAATATTGCCAACTTTATCATAATTACAGTACGTTGTCTCACTGATCTAATTTCTTTTTTCGTGTATAGTGAACCAGAAATCAACTCGTACTTCGTACTATATTATAATAAGTTATTATGTTATGCATTTACCAAGGTACAATAAGATTAACAAAAAGATAAGCCTACAAAGATATATAAAATTAAAGTTTTCGAAATAGAAAGCGCAACTTCCCGCGCATAAAATTTTGCGACTTACCGTAATTACAATAACGCGGGCAGGATAGTAATCGGCAACGATACCGCGTCATCTTAAGTGTGATCGTGATAAAAACATATGGATCCTTAGAGGAGTCTGCAACGATGAGGAATAAATGACGTATGGCTCCGTGAAGGAGCCAACGGAGCGCTAAGGGTTAATCATAACTACTCTTTTTTTAAAATACATTGTCTGTGCATTTCCTTATCTTTATCGACTTTTTAATTCTTCTTTAAAAGAGAATTCCATTTAACGTTTCTAAATATAAAATAAAAACATTATTATTTTATTTTCTTAACAAGGTATTTTATTTGTGTATATTGCATATAAATTTAATTAAAATAATCTAGAATTTATCAATCAATCAATAATCTTACTTTTCGGTAGATAATATTGCCGCTTTTTGTATGGCTGCCTTAAACAGATACATGTTCTGTCGGCCACTAGATAACCTCTTCATGAGCATGTTGCCGACACAAGAACATCGGGCCAACTGAACAAGAGCAAAGGACGGGGACAGAGTGGCCATACATAATTGGGTTAGAGTATATTGATATAAATGTCTTTGTTTATGACACTTTGTCTATGGCTGTTGCGAGCGTTCGAAATCAAAAATAACATAAAGGAAATATATGTACAATAAAAGTCAAAATATATGAGGGGGGATCTGACTAAAACCGAGATTAAATTATTGTTTAATTAAATATAATTATATTACCAATGTCTATATGTGCGGTCACTAATACAGATATTATTTTATTTAATAGGGTTGTCACTGAAACATGTTGTAAAATAAGATAAACTATTAAATACAACATTTTTTCGTTTTGATCTAAACGCACATTGCTTGTGGCAGCTAAGCTTGTTCAAAAATTACAAAAAAAAATAAACGTTCATGGAACTCTGTGAGAAGCACAGATTAAATGCTAACATCAAGTTATGTAGTATATAAAACATACATCTGGAAATTGGAAGAGAAGTATTGTAGTGCTTAAAGTATATCGAGTATTTAACTTTAAGAATAAAATGTAATACACGAAAAAAAGTTTTAAATCTTTGTTTTTTACATAAAAACTTACGAGTCAAGCGAAACGCTTTTGTAACTAGTAATTTTATTTACTACAGTTCTATTAAAACTATAAGATCTCAATATTTATTTATGCCTAGCTGGAAAAGGTTTAAAGTTGATACATATCTCGATGATTTCAGACATTAGAGACAAAACCAATGATTCTTCTATTTATATTGATTTGGAAACACTAGTAAAATAATAATTTCAATTAAGATATTGTCTACAATCTCCCATACTCTATTCCGGGCCGGCCGCATGGAGGCAGTGATAGGCTGATCGAAGGTATAACGTATCGGACGAGACTAGTCTTAGTAGCAGCCGCCAGTTTGTTTAACATTAAACTTATAATTAATCCCCTCGAAAGTAAACTTTACACTGATAAGGGTTAACTGAAGGTCTCGGAATGTTATTAAGTTTCGCCCTTAACTATATTAACATCGGCCGAACAATGTATTGAGTAGACTATACTATGTTCAGGACTGCCGACAGTTTTTTTTTTAATAAAATAACGTAACGTTTTTTAATAATATAAAAAAAAAATATTTTTCAAAATTTAATTTTTCTGACGGACGTCGGAGATAGATATCGCTGTCACGTGAGACGGATGACATAATTATCTGTCGCATTAACAATGACATCTGACGTTTAGTTCAATAATTGATATATATTTATTCAAATTTACTTCAATTGTACATCATTGTTCACGCTCTGTATGAATTAAGTATCGAATAATGTATTTCGATAATAATCGATACAAGTGTTTTATTTTACTTACTGGATTGTAAATATAGTATTGTCAAATACTATTTTCATGCAAAATTATTAAGTATTTCAAATGTTAACCATTTAAATAACTATTTACAAAACTATAAAAATAACTTTTATACTATACACAAAAGATACGCCCCGGGCCATCCTTAACTGGCAGCGTACGGAGCAAATTATTCGCATTACTTCCGTGAAAGGCGGGAATTATTTTTTAAAAACTAAATAACATTATTAAAATATAAATTATAATTACTAAAAGTAAGATATGTTGTTATAAAGTACGGCAACCCTAGCTTTTGTCAACGACTTTCAATATGGTCACTGCGCACTCTCGACTACTATCTCTAACGATTGTTGTTATTAGCACCTTTCATAGAATCATCATCATCATCATCATTATTAGCCTGTGTCAGTCCACTGCTGGACATAAGCTTTCCCCAATGCCTTCCACCATAAGCGCTCCTCTGCTCTCCTCATCCAAAAGAATTTAAAAAAATTGTTATTTTAAATTTTACGCTTCTATTTGGATTTTAGTCTAATTTTCTCTTGCGTGTTCGATTCCGAACGGCTGAATGGATTTGATTTTTTTTTGTTTGCAATGAGTGCTCTTAATAATGTGTGTCGATGGTGCATAAAAATAACATGGAGGGATTCGTTAGAAGCTTTGTTAAAGAACAAATAACTGCCACTGGACAACATTTTCAAACTTTGGCTTTTAATGTAGTATTTTAATTTCCGTAATAAATTCTACAATACATTTTTAATCCACATCTACTATTAACTTTATCATTGTGAATTTAAAAATAGTTCGTGACCGTTTACGGTCTACATCACAGAAACGATTTTTTTTTATAGGAATAGTAGGCAAACCAGCAAGCGGTTCACCCGGTGGAAAGTGACCACCGCCGCCCATAGACAGCCGCAACATTCGGAGAGTCACAACTGCATTTCCTACCGTTAACGAAGGAGTAGTCTCTTCTCTTGTAGGCCCCCCAAGTCGTGTCGGTTGGGGAATAAATGCTGCCTACAACTGATTCTATAGGGTAATTGTGCGTGCTAAAAAATGGCGCTTAAACCGCATAGTGGAGTATTGCCAATCGTACAGATGGTGACGATGGAATTCGGTGTTATTTCGTGTACTACGATGGTGAAATTTTCAAATTATTTTTCACTACTGGCATTTTATAACTTTGCCTCAAAGTTATAATTAATATCTATGACGTATTACACCAGGCAGTTCCACGGGTGTGTTATTTAACAGGGTCGCGACGGTGTCTGGATTCACTGTCCGCGCCGTGGTACGGACTTGTTCATCGTGCTAGATCACATCGGGCGACCCGTGCCGCCGGTGATACACGAAATGCTGCCGCGTCATAGCAATTACATGTTTGCGTAGTACACATGACGTTCTCTTACGTTAGTAAACATGCAATATCTACTACAACAACCACCTTTATTTTTGACATCGACGTTTACCACCGGAGGCCCATCCCGTCCTGTCGGACAGACAGGAACGTACCACCGGCGTAACATCCTGTTAAATGAATGTAGGTACGTATAGTGTGTACATAGTAAATCATTCAATTATGAGGCGTATCGGCACAGCGTATGCATATATCTAGCGGTGAACGTGTTGGTGTCACATTACCGTGATTTACCGGCTGCTACTCCGCTTGTACGGAACGTTTATAGCTGTGTAATGGGGATGCGCGGCCCCGACGGCGGCAAGCGGCGCGGGCAGCGTGAGTTTTAACAGGTGACACTTGTATTACAGCGTCGTTAGCGCTAATTGAAATACAATAATGTAATCAATTCGTTAGTTGTTTGAGTCGATATTTGAATGTGCCGTACATTATTAATAATAAGCGATTAGCTCCGAGATAATACTTTCTTCTTTCCGAGATAATTCTTTCTTTTTTCGAGATAATACCCAACTGAAACACAAATTCAAATTAAAACTTTAATTAAAACTATTCACAACGCACCAAGCTGTGACAATATACTGCGGTGAAGTTATCTTTTTTGTTGAATGGTTTATATATTTTACCCGCAAAATCTTTATTTTTTATATCCTTCTAATGTAAATAACAAACATTACTGTTGAACTATTTCGCCAATGAAAAACATCCGTCCTCACAGTTACACCCTGCACCCCCCACCCTCCCCCCAGCTATCAACTAATAAATATTATAACTGATTTTTCCAATTGTTCCAAGGAAATGTTTTGCTATTACCAATACGTTATTCCAATTAATATTCCACGACAGATATACTCGTAAACAACAGTAATGTGTACGGTACAGCAGCGGTCCGCTCTCAAACTTCGTATGTTGGTTTATCTCGCACCGGAAATTAAATGCATAGCTTCGAAGCCAGGCGTCGCGCCCCGCTCCGGCGAGGTGTCTCGAACAGTTCTCCCGCGATTCCCGCAGACGTTTGACAAACTTCGTGCCAATCAATATTGTTTTATATGCAACTCGCATTTGCCAAGTTCGAACAGCAGAGCTACTAATAAATGTACCGCTTTGTATGCGTATCAGATTTCGCAGGACATTAATTTAACAAAAAATGGCCAAGCTCAAGCAAGTCGAGCTCGCACTACGATTGGTTGCGTACAATAAACGCTAATACGTTTCTTTCAACTATTATTTTATTTTTAATAGTTGTCGTTGCTAATGTAGAAAAATGGCAGTAGGAATACACGATCTGTGAAAATTTCGACTTTCTATATATTATAGTTCATGAGAGGTCAGAGTCAGACAGATGGACAGATGGACCGCGGAGGTAACAGGCTTCCGTATGTCACCCTTTAAGTACGGAAACCTAAATAGAATAGTGTAGAAGAAAGAGAAGGCAACGAACGCATTATGGTGCTGTTTAATAATTATAAACAGAAATTCTTTAACATAGTAAACGTCACCCATCACCAGTATCCTTTTCTTTAATAAATTCACTAGCTTTTGTCGTCAAGAAAAGCGGGTTTCTTGACTGCTCGCTCGTTTTTGATATCTTCAAAATGAAGTCTTGTTACATTGTTGTACAGATGTTATCGCTAAATTAAGTACTAAGAGTTATACTCCAAAATAAAACCTTTTTGCCTTATGTTAGGGACGTAAATTGCGTGACGTTTACCAAAAAACTTTTTTTATTATCATCCGTTTGTTAAAAGAACGATGAAGAGTTTGCCATGCCCTGTCATGAAATTTTTACTAAAATGGTTAAAACACATACTACATATAAATAATGATGCAAAATATATTTACCTTGTATCTTTATGTACAATATTCTGCATGACGGAATGACACAGAAGTCTTAAAATCGGTTCCATGACTACATATAGGTCTTAGATAGGGGTTTGACTGCTTTGTTGATACAGTGATTTACCCGTTTGCTATATAACGCGCAGATCCCGACTATGAATTCCAGGCCACAAGTGTAGTGGAGTCTGGGTGGTGATGGGGTTTTTTGTCCCGCCTGGCTAACAACCACCCTTAATATCAATCTGTCGCAACACATCATTGCTGTATTCCGGCAAGCGTACATATGGGAGCCAGATGTATTCTCTATAAACACACTTCACCTTCTACGGCCTCTTTGTCACTTAACATCAGATTAAAAAACGAGATCAAGTGTTATCCCATAACCGATAAAAAATATTTCATGTGTTATTACCGTTACATCCATAATTCGATTTGTATTACTCGTACCTTTAATATGCTAATGACATTGTACTTATACACTTTCTATTCTTTTTATCTCTACATCTACACATATAAAATTGAAAGTCATGACCAATTTACTAATTGGCCTATGCATAAACGCACAGCCAAAACTGTTCGTCCTAAAGACGTTATTTTATTTATTTTGTATGTTCTTTGTGATATGTAAATATTCAATAAGAAGAGATTTTTCTGTAATTCCACCCCTAGGGAGGGAAAAATGGAGAGCGGGGGGAGGGGCAGAGAGTGTTCCAAATTCAAATGAAACTGTTTTAAGTCGATGTATTCAAACATTTGTACTGGCCGGGAATTATTTTGTCTAGTAACGGCTAGTTGTAAATAAAGTTTTTCTCCAAGTAATACACTCACCACGTTCTGTTATCAACCTCGCTTTTAAATTATGTTCATTTTATTTTATTAATTTTGGTAAATTACAAAATTGTATATTTTCTTATTTATAACATTAAAAGTATACAAATAAGTGTTTTTATTTGTTAGAATCAAGGTGGGTTGCTAATAGTTCATGTGTCGAAAATAATATATTTTGCCGTTAAAAGTAATGCTTCAATTGTATTGTTTGTCTATGGACATCATTGTGTACACACACACACGACACGCGCGTTCACAGCTATTTTAATAAAGTGCATTGAAACTGATCTGTAGACAAATGGCAACATTGTGCATTTAAAGGTTTAATTCATGTCAATTATCTGTGTGAGCTGAAAAATAAATTTCAACTATTTTTAATCTACAAATAAATTCACATTAAGTAAACTAACCGTATAACATTGTTTCTAACTTCTGGCGGAGATATTCGGAACATCTCGCATGCAGCCCCGGCCAATAAATTCTATACGGATAATTTTCTAACGGAATTTTTGCAAGTGCTTTATTTATTAAATACCAACCATGTAATAATTTACGCGCATGTACGGTTTTGTTTCAAAAAGATTACGATTATCTACGTGGTGCAGTAGTGTAATACCTCATGCTATGTAACGCGGAGAGTCCGGGTTCGTTTCCTGAGCCACGTGAGTATTCAAATCTAGATGGCTGTACGGCTTTTTCTTTAGTTACCTACCACCTACAATATCAGTCAGCAGTTATAACAGTGTCACTATGTTCCAGCATACAACCTTACATGTGAGAGTCAGGGTTTTCTGTCGCTTAACATCGTGTTTCTATTAAGGGATATTTAAAAAAAAAAGATAATATAGTTAAGAAAGTGTTTAAAAAATAATATCCCATTTAAGAATCACTGCAGGCTATAGAGAGTATCCAAAACATTTAGGGAAATTAAAGATAGACTCGCTATTTTCTTTCTTTGTATAATAGTGTTGCCAAAAAATTTCAACCCTGGCATTCGTTCTCAAGATTAGCGAGTTTTAAACTCGGCTGTCCGTTTGTTTTTTGATATCTTAAAAATGAAATAAAAGTATTATTACATTTTTGTACGGATGTTATCGCTAAGTAAAATTGTAAGAATTTTCTTCCAAAGGATTTCAAACCTTGTCACCTAATGTTAGGAACGATAATTCCATGATGTTCAACAAATAACCTTTTTTCATTCTCATCAAGAACCTAGAGAAGTATTAAGATACGCATCATTATGTTAAATAACAGTACGCGGGTGGTCCGAATGCTAAAATCCGTGGTGTTTGCGAAAAAGTAATTTCTAACGTACTACATTGCGATAAGATTTATTTTTGAGTCGGTAATTTTAGTGTAATTGCTTTTGTTAATTAATTTCTTTTTTATAAATGAAAAGGAATTAATTAGTGTTACACTTTCCGTTTACATCTTTATTTAAAATGTTTTAAGAAAATACTGGCCGTTCAGTATTCAAATAATAATATACTTTATTATTGTCCTTTGTGGTTACGTGAAACAATTGCCGGAACAATGGCAAATGATATATGCACGTCAAATGGCAGTTACAGATAACTACCACCTCGCTACTAGTACTTAATACCGCGAAATTCAATTGACCGGTGCTACAAACACACGTCCCATACAGAGAATATGCGCGCGCATACGAATCGCTTGACCGTTATTTTTCAATCTGCATGCATTATAGCACTGCCGTGTATTAGATTTATAAAAAAATTAACCGATTATTTATTACACTAACACTGAAATTTTAATATTATTAATGTATTAAATTAATCAATATATTTTTTAGTACTAAATTTACGGATACATTTTTATAGTTATCTTTTTGTGTGTGGAGCAATTTTGTGCATTATTGTATTTTTATTTTTCCTATTATGCAATGAAAGTTATAGTACAATGTTGCCAGAGGCAGTAAAGACTCAAACGCATATAAAAGTATACAGGATTTCTTATCTAAGTTTGTGCCGTCAAAATGACGAGTCCCGTAAATAGTTTGTTAAGTACTAATACTATTGTGTAATGAATATATAACTGTAGAGATTGTAATCAGCAGTACAACAGCCTATAATTTCTCTAAAATTTATTAAAAAGCCGATTTCCTATGAAACGTTAATTGTGAAGTGATAAAAATAAGATATTTAATGCAAACAAATATTTTACGATTTAATTTTTTACATCGTCCATGAGGTTTTGCTTTGACGTTGATGTAATTTTTACTTATATGAGATTGTAGTGATGTGGATTATGAACTACTAACATGATTCAGAATTATATTTTATCTGCTAAAATAATTTTAAAAAAGTCATTGTGTTAGGACGTATTTTCTTAATAATTAATGTTGAAATACCGTTAACGTTAGAAAGGGACAATGGAACTCGCTATCAGGAATCAGATAACTTGTAAAGAGACACCACCTAGCGCTAGCTTTGTTCAACTACGAAATCTTACGTAAATTCGC
Organism: Pharmacophagus antenor; assembly: GCA_018245475.1. Classification (NCBI taxonomy): domain Eukaryota; kingdom Metazoa; phylum Arthropoda; class Insecta; order Lepidoptera; family Papilionidae; genus Pharmacophagus; species Pharmacophagus antenor. The sequence goes on from DWQX01004622.1 coordinate 12,869, forward strand.
TTAATAATCTCCTAGGAAATAAGGCGACATTGTTCGTATAAGTATAAGTACACTGACTTTCTCGAGAAATGATAAATAAACCTGTACACAGGAGCGTGCCTGTAGGGCAAGCCCGTGCTTTTAAATATTCATCAAAAATATTAATAATAAATGAAGTGATCTATTACTTTACATTTATGGTAGTGTTTAGGCTTTGTGGCAATTATGATTTAATAATTTTAGTGTATTATATTGCTTAAACGAGATATGCCGGGCTTTCGGGCTGATATGGCAGTACCGCAACTGCTTGTACATATTTTTTTAAAAGGCGATGGTATATATGACCATAGAGCCACATTTATAACATAATTATTGTCAAGAAACGTTTCAAACAGAAGATTACGATTGGTCAAAAATATTGTCTTTGTTTAATGTATTGTCGCAGTTAACATATTATTTCTTAAATTTTTTTTAAAAGTAATTTTTATTACTTCAGGTAGTTTCACTTAGTGATGTTTGGTTTACTGCTTGCCATGTCACACGGAGATCCCGGATTCGATTCCCGAGACAAATGTATATTGGAGTTTGTGTGGTAGTAAGGTTTTCCAATTTAAGCTCAATAGCTACTTACCATCCTCAAAATCAATTTGCCGCCATATCAGCATTATTTTTATCCGGCAGTTATACGCTTGAGAGCCGGAACTATCTCAACGAGAACACTTTAACCACCTACCACCCCATTCATCACTTAAAATCAAGTGCAACAAAGGTCCAAGAGTTGGCTTAATGCCGATATATAAACTCGGACCAAAACATGCGACGTAATTAATACCTTCGACGAAATAGTGATAAAGCCAACTGGCTCATAAAGCGTCGAGTTAGCTGACGGCGCTGTGTAACTGCCAACGTTAGTTAAACAATGAGAACCAACTTTAACCGTCGCTCCCGGTCGTGATACCGAATCGCGATGTGTTCTTAGAAATATCAACGCAAACATTTCTACATAAGTGATTATGTACTTTGATATACCTTCGACACGCTATGACGTACCAGTAGCGTCTTTTGAATATATTATAATTAGTGAAAAAAAATCATTTGCTCCTCTTGTAAACATTTGAATATGTGCGAGATTTGGCACAAAGTTCGTATGAGGAATGCGATCGAAACGTTTATAAGAGATAATAGGTAGCAAAATATGACAATGAATTAAAGATAACATTTTTTTACTTTTATACTTATTGCGATATCTAGTACAGATTTTATGCACGGAAAAATATGTATATGAACGTTAAAATTTTAAAATGTTTCTTATTTATTTTTTTTAAATTTAATCCTACCTTTACGGTCAAATTAGAAGAAAAAAAAAATGTTAAATCGGTACACCCGAGTTTAAGCACGTTCGAAATAAATCATTGAGCGAGACGGCTCATTTTGATGAATATTTAGATTAAAAAATAATGCTATTTTGAAATAAAAAAAAACCTTTTAGTTTACAAATATTTACACCCATGAATGTGTCCGTTGACTAGCGCGTATTCAGGGTAGGAACTTTTTTTCTTTATTTTTTTCATTTACCCCCGTTATGTTTGGACAGGGCCTTTTTATTTCTTTATATTTTGTTTTCTTATATATTAGTCACGCTTTTACTCTTTCTTCGTCTTCCATGCTAATACTAAATCAGGGTAGGAGTTAGAAAACAATGTATACGGTAATTAAAATTTAATTAACTGCGAAGCTGAATTTGCGTGTCGCACTGAATG
>DWQX01004623.1:0-14606 GCA_018245475.1 Pharmacophagus antenor
ATATATAATAATATATAAAAATTAATTTAAAATAATGGGATTATTATTATTACATATATCGTTTATAATCTTATTTTTTAAAAATTACATAAAATACTAAACGTACATTAATATGTTTTCACAATACGTCCAAGACAAGATACGTTTATTTGTGGGATAAAGATATATTCAAAGGATAAAATTATAAAGAAGTTTGTGTAAACAAATAAATTTCATTATCGTTTGACATACGTATTATATGCTTCCCTTCTATCAAGTTAGTACTTTTAGTAATTTAGTACTTTTTTACAGCTGAAAGACCTACTGCGACCTATTTTATTCAACTGTAAAATTATGTCAATAACATCCTGTAAGTGATGTAAAAGTTATGTAAGAATTTTTTGAAGAGGACGAGATGCTTAAGGGTATTAGAAAGCCTTTTAAACTACAGAGACGGGTGAATGTCTTACCTGTCTTAGTCCCTGATGTGAAAACGAAAATCACCCTTATATCTGCGAATGACAAATTAAAATAAGGGCTCGGGAAGTATACTTAATTATACGAAAGCTCTCTTATCTCAAGACACAAAGGACATTATGTAGGTTAAAGTTTTATACTTTGGAAAGCATATAACAAAAATCATTTCAAATATTACGGTACATAATACTAGCTCTTTTTAATTGAAAAACTTGCTGCACTAATAAATTATATTTCGTTTTTAGATGAATGTTATACGTTTAATATAAATAAATATTACTTAAAGATATCGTGCTTAATTCAATAGTTCAGATAAACTCGATAAGACTAGTACAATTTTGTTTAATTAAATAATACTTTAGTGGTCATTATTCACTTACATTAATATCTTTTTAATAATCTTGGTTTATTTTCCGTACTAAACATGATTTTCTATTGTATTGATTTAGATATTCTTTACAATTTTTATTATGAAAATTTATTCAATTTACTTGTTTTTCTATTTTGGTATTTTCTCTTTGTATCACTTTTAGTACACTGCTAAAATAAAGGAAGTTAAAATTTACCAATAATTGATTTTTATAATTCAGTTTGGCTATTTTTGCCACCTGATTCCACTGTAGGCATGAATTATATTGAAAGCATCTTTGGCAAGCTTGTTTTTCATGTTGTAATTCGTGACGGCTAAGTAACTAAACAGTATATAATTTAAATTTCATCATCGAATTGCGGCAGTCCACTGCTTGATATAGGCCTCTCCTAAGGAACGCTACTTTGTTCTATGTTCGGCTGAACGCATCCATTTGCTGTCAGCTTCGAGATCATCTTAAGTTTTATGAAATTTAAAAGACAGTTATTAAAGTAAATTCTTTTTCATAGTTTAAATTAAATTTCGAAGAAGAAATTACTTTAATAATGAGTTTCTTTTTCTCTGTATAATGAAAAAAAAGTGTCAACCCGGCGCAATAATGTATTACCGGGAATTTTGAAATTCGCGTGCCCGGAGTGACCGTCGTATGCCTGCGGGACCGCGGCGTAATAAACATTTTTTCTTTTTTATCAAATTTAAATTAATTTCTTCATAGCGTTCATTTCCTCGGCCCGTCCACGTCGCCGTCGCGAACTAAACGCATTAAAGCACGAACTCACGATAACACAATTATGTTTTAATTTATATGCGCCATAGGCTCCTCACGCGACCTGCCCCAGTCATTTACACGCACCTTTATCAAATCAACCGAGACTTGGTGAGCTTTTACTAATTATTAAGATAAATATTGTTTTAACAACACCGTGTTTTTTGAACTGCGCGTCGTTAAATTAATCGAAGCGATTTCGAATCAAATTCGTACTATTTGTTTATCATAATTTGTTTTAATGCGATGGATTTACGGCGAATGGATTTTCCTGTAGAAATTTCACTATTATAGTTATGAGTTTTTCTCTTTACAGTCCAAATTCTGTGCGTTTTGTCAAGTCTCAGCTAGTATTAACCAAGTAACAAGCGTAACCTTATATACCGCTTTATATTTTTATAACAATTGAACAAATGTCTTTTTCCTGATTAGTTTTCTAAAGTCCTTTAAATTATTATTATTAAAGTATCTGTGAACTTTCTAAAATCACCTATCACCATCAATATCATCGGTTCATTACTGAATGAAGGTCTGTGTGCTCGCCATTAAACGCGATTCTGTATTACCCATATCCACTTCTAGCTCATCTACGTTAGTTCGTCGTTTTACGTAAACCATATTGTATGACGTGATCAAGACCTTTCTCTTTTTTTGTATTTACTTAAAAAAATGTGAAAATTATTTATTCCAGAAATACAACAAATAGTACAATACACATGATGGTAAGAGAGATAGTAGGTGGTTAAGGGTAATCACTCAGAATAGTATAGCTCTCATATGATGTCTTCGAAACCACGGCAATGGTGTTATGGTTAACTACATTTGAAAAATTGACCAAATTCCACTACTCACATAACCACGCAATCGTACCAAGGATACCCATGTAATGAGGCAAACTGTTAACCTCTGGGCCTTGGATACATATGTTACTGAATATTACGTTATTGTTTATATAAAAAAAAAAAAATAAATTAAAAACATCACATTTATTCTGTGTTGGGAATCGTTTACGTAAATAGTATAAGCTAAGCATCCCTCCGACCCCGACCGTTTAGATTCTATTGCAAGGGGAATAATATTATCTGTGCGTATAAAAGTAGAGGTCATGCATTCAGTGCAAGAATAACTGGTGTTTGATGTAAATTATAAGCTAAAGCGTTTAATGATTTTAAACCAGCACGCAAAAATTTTAATTACTCAGCCGCTATTTATGAGTGCTTAAATTAAAAATAATAATAATGTTATTTAGCTCAAAACTTCAATTAATAAGTGTTATTATACTTTGATAAAGTGTTTCACACACTTCAACAAATCGATTCACTATAAATATAATAGTTTTTTTTATCGGTGATGACCTCAATTTCACATGATGTTTAGTGATAATTAGAACTTAGATGGTGAAGTATGTTCGTCCAGAATAATTCTGGCTCTCACATGTATGATTGCCAGAACACAGCAATGCTGTTGAGGCGGTAGATGGACATTGAAGGAAAAGCTAATAAGGCGGATTCGAAAAAACCCCTGTCACATTCAAGGCTCCACCACTAATATATCCCGGGCATAAAATCTGGGATTTCCGTATTACAAGGCACTACTTGCTTACTACACTAATATGTTACAGGTAGTTAAATAACAAAATATAATATAAAAATCTTGTTACTTTGAAAGCGAATCGAAAAGTAGGTGGTTTTGTAAAAAGACAAAATAGTCATCAAAGTTGACTACTTTTTCAAAGTATGTAATATTTGAACTTAACACTCTGGAGAGAAGATTGATTATTGTGTAACACCATCGGAAGTATAAATACGAAATCTTAAAGATAAGTCTTATGGGAATCAACATCCCGCAGACAGTAAATAGTTCTTTCCAAGTTAATAAATGTAGCTTTTTTTCCCAAACATAACCAATATGTTATATCTTAAACCCGCTTCAGTTTATATTTCGCGTTAGTTTTCCGGCGTTCTGTTAATGTTTTGCGAGTAATTGGAGCAGGGTCCCTGATTTTAGTTAATGGCCTCGCTGTATGCTTGCCGGGGTCACGTGACTGCTGTCTCTTTATTTGCTTTGACGTCTATTCAGAATCATGTTGGGAAATTTTCGCCTCTTCCACGAACGTTAGTAATGGTTGCGGAGATGTGTGCTGCCATTTATGTCTATTTCTTATTAATAATAATTAATAGTTGTTTCATTTTGTTCACCTCTATAAATAGCCTATATTATATATAATATATAAATTCATAGCTTTAAAAGATAGAAAAAAATTTACTCCAATTTTAATTTTTTATGTAGCTTACATTCGTTATTTGATTTAATTTTTTAATAAGTATTGACATAACCTTAAATATTTTTTTTATTTAAAATATCTATTGAAATATATCAAATTATTTATGGGTCAGCGTAGACGTTTCTATAAAAAATTGCCAAATGATATAACTAATTTATCCATTAATAAATTTACGTTATGTAAAACAAATTATACGTAAAAAAGCATACTATTGCCTAGGTGACTATCTAAAGGATGAATATGTTTGGAAATAAATTGCTGTTTTAAAATGGTACAGTCTTTATTTTAAAAATTTGTGAGTACAATCACAAAAAAAAATGAAACCTCTCTGAGTTTCTAGTCAGTTCATCTCAGAGTAGGGCGCGTTGCGAACTGACAGTAATTGAAATATGATGATGAAAAGTGATTGTACAGATACTATTTAATATAGAGTATTTGAGTTTGAGTGTTAGTCATGTCTGAGTAATACATAAAATCTACGGCGGTTCTTAATTGAGTATAATCCACTTACACTGACGTATGGAAGTCTATTATACAACTATAATACGTAATGAATATCTGTCTTACATTATTTGTTCAAAGTTTAATGATCTTTTTGGATTGTATGCCATCATGTTCAGCCTCAATCACAATATTATATTTAATTAAAAATAATAAAAATATCAACGAAAAAATTTACGAGTCACAACTAATAATAGTGGTGGCGTATTGCGGTGTTATTGTAATTGGTATCTAATAGTTTTATAGCCGTAACGGTTGCTAGCCCTGCAGCGATGCGCCGCGGATTCATTACATTGCGTAACTAACGCAGCGTGCATGCGGCGCTGTTTAACAGGCGGGTCGATTAGACCTGTCCACCCTCGCATGTTGTCCCTTTAGTCTTTCATTATAGAACCCTATCGCCAGATATTTTTAGAGAGAGCGACACAACGTTATCTAAACACCTCCCATCTCTCTCACATCAAATAAGACACCGGGTACATCGTGAACATGATCCCTGTTTTCCTAGTGTTACATCACGCAATATTGGTTTTCCGTTTTTAAAATAGAGCGAGTTAATTACAATTTCACGAGCCTCATTTTAAAACATAGATATTGCATTCTTCAGTGGGATCAACGATACTAAAAAGCTTACTATCATTATTTTTACAGTGTACCTACTGGAAACTTTAGCTTATTGTAGCATTATAAATTTTGAAAACTGTATTTTTATATCTCTGTCATACTTGAATATAAAGAAAAGAACTTATTAAAAGGAACCAAAAATAATCATTTAAATTTTCTATAGCTAGTGCTTCCAAAATTTCAAAATTCAAGTATAATGATAACAAGTAAAACTATGATTGCTTAATGTATTTTTCTTTATTTTAATTATCCTTACACTAACTTTGAAACCGAAAATTTTAATATAAAAAAATATTGCATCTTTAAGTTCTACGTATATTTAACATCATATTAATCGTTTGCAGTTCAGAGGCATTACGCAATCCATCATTTAAATCCAGCAATTACTTCTGTAAAACCAATGTGGTTCACTTAATAGGAAAGCAACTTGGCTTTATTATATCAATTATAGGATTATATTGGTGGGGTCTGTAATAACCATTGTAACAGGGGATCTACCCCTTGCGTAAAATTTAAGAGAATGGACAAATGGAGCTTAGATGATTTTTGGTTGGGTTTTTTTATAAACCGTCAGGCTAGCTACCACACTAAGTATTATTCTGCCGTCTTTACAGCATTATTATCTTTTGGCAGTCATACATGTGAAGGCCAGAAGTATTCCGGACGAGCACGCCTCCCCATCTACAGGTATCACTATCACGTTATGAAACATCATTCTTTATTATATACTAACTTATATATTCTTTCATAAATATAATTATTAAATGCTGTAATAGATACTGTTTAAATCTATTTAAATAATGTCGGCACAAGCGAGTTTCTTAACTTTAGAAATAATAATTTACATAAATGAAAGTATGTCATAATTTATTAGCTATTTCATTGCTAAAATTATTAGTTAATATAAACAACGGTGATGTTAATTTTACTTGAGATCTAATATCAAATAATAAAAACTATAAAAATATTGTTAAAATGTACCTTTTTTTCTGAATATAAGCTTTGCCGTTTTTATTCATTGCATTTAATGTATGTAATATTCTATAGACCTAGGTAAAATAATAATTATGTTCACAATATATCTTCTAGGTTTCAACATTCAAACATTCAAACAACATTCGAAACTAATGTTTACATTTTCGATTATTATTCTTTATATGAATATGTGAAAAGTTATTATTTCATTAAGCAATTTTTAAATTTAGTTAATTAATTTTGATCAAAGTTATATATTAAGTGTTTTTTGCAAAAATGTTATTGATTGTACAATTGTTGTGTATACATTTAACTTATAGTAACGATTTTACTTCCCTTCAAGTTCCCCCTTAAATTTCCGCCCATTATAAACCGACCCAAGTGTTAATCGTATTATAATGTTGATTGATAGCACGTCCCTTTGGTTTTACTGATTTTAGTTTCACAAACGTCAGTTATGCAATTAAGAAATAAAATTTGATGAATACCTATCGGTACTAAAAATTCTGTTAATATCATGAAAGCCATTTAATTAACAAGTTTTTCGTTAAGCCATTCATTTTCTAAAACTAATATGTAAACTTTAAGATTCCCGCTCTCAGTCTGCGAATAACTTCTAACGGATGCTAACTGCGCCGGACTGAATAAAAAATGTTACAACATTATATTTCCAAATCAGAAAAATATTATTTGTATATTTGTATATTTTAAAAGTAAAATTACTTAATTACATTGTTTTTACTAAATTGATATTCATTTTTGTGATCCTTAATTAATATCTATAAAACGATATAATTTATTTTCGTAGAAGATAATAAATAAATGACGTATTCAGCTTCATGAACATATAAAAACGTAAAATAAAATCCTTGGATTATTTGAATCCTTTTTATATTAATTATGAAACAGCCATGGTGAATACAAAAGAGTTGTCAAGTCAATGTTGAACAAGCTGCAATGAAATTCATAAAATTATGAACAGAAAGGATATTTCCCGCACGAAATTCCATTTCGCTAGTTAAGGAAAAAAATATCGCTGAGTTTAAGAGATTTTCATGAAAGTTAAACGAGCCGTGAAGTCATTGCATTAAGCAGAGAGGGCTTCGCCAACACTTAATTAAGTATTCCCCCCATTCGCCCCGCCTCTAACAGTCACAACAAAAGATTCTATGTGCTCCGATGATAGCCTACTATCTTCATTAAAATTAATTCAATTTTTATATCCTTTTTGACGAACCAGAGTTTCCAGTCAAGACACGTTTATCTCATTTGTCACGAATGAACGTTTAATTTCTTTTCATTTTCTGTGTAATATTATATATTTAGATGCTTGTATACTATAAAAAGAATGCAGAAGGGAACGCGAAGATCGATATTTATTAGATTTAAAAAACCAAAAAAAATATTTTACAGGTAGTTTTTTGTCTGTCGTGTATGGACATAGAGTTTGAAAATAATATCTGTTAAACAATATAGTAATTTTGTTGTTATGCATATAAAAAGACAGAGGGTCTAAAATTCTAGTTATTACATGCCAGAATTTTTTATTATTCATCTGTAATTCGAATCAGTATTTTTTTTTTGTTGAAAATATCTGTACTTTTCAAGGCGGAGGTGGTAGTAATATTTAGTATCAATTACCTAAATTTAGTTGAAGAGATTCATATCCTCCTGCAATCAAAATTTTTATAGCACTTTGGAACTGTCAAAATTTGTTTATGAGTTAAAAATCAGCAGAAAAAAGAATGTCGAATGAATGTCTTGAGGTTAAAGAACCTAAAGTAGGTGGTTACTGTGGTTCATAGAGCACTGCAACTATCTCGATGAAGAATCAAGATATACATGCGTTGGCCCTCCTCAGGAATAAGATGGAAGGCCTTGATGTTAATAATTAGGTCACCGGTGTTCTTTGAATGTACGAAAAAGTAACAAATTTCAATATTAATCATTAAATTTAGAAATTGTTGATAATGGTATTTCAAAGTCTGTCACATTTATAATAAGTAATAATTTAACAAAGTTAAATTATAAAGAAGCCACAAAGAGTTAACCAAGCCACGATAAGTTAATCGAAATGTGAATACTGGCCATTATTTCACTTTAGCTTATCCAGTATTTTCTTTTTGAAGATTTATTTGTATACAAGTATAATTGTATTGATATTATAAATAACATTAATATGTTTGCTATAAATTAAATAAAGTCGCAAAAGAACAATAAATCGTCGTAAATACAATAAAAGCATGCTGCATTTATTCATCTCAATCAATATCGACAATAGATTCGAGAGTAAATCTATCGGAAAATCCATTTGTGCTCCAGTCGAGCGCAAAAAGTATGACATAAACCCAAATTATTGATACAGAGAAATTCATATTATTACGCCGTATACGTCCATCTGAACGAAGATTTTCGCAATGGAACTTCATGAGGTAGAAACTTTCATCTGTGTACTGGTAACCAGTATATAACTTTAGTGTAGATAAAATTTATTAAACTTAAAAGATATGTAAAGACCAGGCAAAATTACTATCAGTGATACTGGAAAATCTTTCTCCTCCGTCTCAGAAGACAACCAAAAAGTATATTTAAAGAGCAAAAACTTATTTAATAAAAGGCAACGGTAAGAAATATTAGCGGTGAAATGAATTTTTTAATATGCCCGTCAAAGAAGACGGCAATAATAATAATTCATAAAGTTATCGAATTAAAAATTTGATGAAATTGTTCCAGCTATGTATATGATTCAGTCTAGGGCCACTAATTTTTATCTTGACTTGGTTTATGGTGGCAGATCTTTGTGGCCAGAGACAATTTTGTTCTTTTAAATCAGCAGTAGGAAAACGATTGCCGTCAATTTCACACGATGTTAAGTAACTAAGAGACCGTATATGGTAAAGCGTGGTCGCTCAGAATCTCCCACATAATAAGACTGCCCGAATACAGCAATGTTGTCGTGGCAGCAGATTGACATTGAGGGAGGTGGCTAGCCAGGTAGGTTTGTAAAACCTTGCGAACATTAATACTCTTCTTTTCATGAGTGTATGGAAACGAACTTGGGACCTGCGTGATATAAAGCAAGCCGTAAAACATTGCGCCGCAAAGGCAGTCGAACGGAAATACATATCTTCATTTAATGACACGTCAATAGTACTAAGGTATTACTTATATTATTAGCATAGTACATATTGTTTACTTAAGATTCAATTACTACTTTACAATAATACAGCTATTTCTACAGTAAATACTACAATTAGTATTATACCTGCTACAAGAAAAAAAAATTGTTTGGAAAACGTTTTCAGTTTTCCCTACTATTGAATTTATAATAAAAGAATTTTTACATTGCAACTGTCAAAATATTCGCATTAAAGTTTGAATTAATATTCCAACACAACCATTGCTCATAAACTATTATATTACTACTATCATAGAGTTCCGTATAAAAGTACATTTGCAAGTGAAATTAATTCAGTTATGCGAGTGTATATGACCGTTGATAACTCTATTATTTTTATTCCAATACAGCGGCAATAAGTACTTTCAAATTACCATAGAACGTGCTCAACATTAATTTAGCTTATTGATGTATGCACCATGAAAGATTGAAATCATAGATGTGGCATTTGAATTTCTCTGATATACGAGTCTTCTATAAATTTTAATGATTAGTTAGATAAATAAGGTAACGCCAATCTCAGAATTTTAATAAAGTCGGCATAATTATTAATTACTTAATTCATACATGTAATAAAGCACTGTGTTGATAAAGGCAAAGTAACTTTTTTATTTTTCCTTAAGTCAAGTATAAGAATTATATTTTTTATTAGTCGTACACATTATGCCAAACAATTAAAGTATATGATGATTAAATTGTTTTCTTTTTTTTGTTCCATTCATTCAAGTACTACTGCTGCCTAGGGAATCGAATTCGCGAACACCGTGTTATAAAGCAGGCGGTTAACCAGTGCGCTTTGTAAAGTGTTAAAACTTCTTATTTTGTTGAATAAAAAATAAATAACTTACGATAACGTATCCGAATATTTACGTGCTCTCCATTTTTCTGACGCGCCGTCATAGGTATTCAAAAGGGACGACGTGAGTTATTGATTGTGTTTACTGTTTGATAGTAATTAACGGTTCATGATAATCAATTTGTATATTTTAATTTAGGTGCAACGGTATTATTTACCAGTTAGTCATGACACATCGCCATTAATGGTTTCGTTAAATATATATTTAAAGTTTTTGAAGCTTAATGTTTTTGGTAATTTTATAGTAGTTGACTGGCCCATTAGTTTAATGGTAGTAACCCTGCCTCTTAAACCAGTGGCCGCGGGTTCGACTCCCGCTCACGAGAAACATTCCTGTGATGGATATTTGTGTTTGTTCTGTATCTTGTGGTTAATACATTATTATTTAACTATTAATTTTAAATATCTATGTATGTATGTATATCGGTCCTTGATAAGCCAGGTGGTATACAAGTGCTTGGCTACCTATCTTGAGATTAGAGTACTATATGTGAAAAAATTTACAGATATTTATTATTAATTATTATAGTATATTTTTAAATACATTGCCACAATATTGGTGTAATTTTGGCTTGTATCACTACACGACTAATAAAAATAAAATTTCATAAAAGAGTTTTTTTAATCGTAATTACTTTCAAATAACAGCTCTATTTTTTGTTATATTTTTTTTTGAAAAACTCGAAAACATTAAGAATTTGACGAAAAATAAATACACATCATAAAATAAAAACAACACTAGGTGAACAGAAATTACAAGCTGGTACAAAATCATCTTGCTGTGTGAAGTTAATAAAATATTTTTTAAAACTTATTAATCAACAATTAATATTTTGTTCTTCTTCAGAAACTTACATTTCTCGCGTTATTTAAAATTGCGCACCACAGACTATCGTGACAAAACCAATAAAGTTCACCATAAATTATTTCAGAGAAATGCATAGCGATTTGAAGTTGGACTTTTATTTAATTTTTTTTTTTGGGTCCCGTTCATAAATCAACATAACGAGCCAGCCTTCCGTAAGGTGCCCCGTCGTAACATTAAGCCGGCGTAATATTTTCTCACTTACGAGGAAATTTTCTGTCTCCTTATTTACGTTGAGCCGAGTTTCTCCGCGGAAGCAAGCTGTCGTCCCCAACTGGGTGGTAAGATATGAAATTAAGGATTACGCGAGTTGTTGTAGTGCGAAAAGGAGTTATAACCATGTCTTTTTATTAAAGGGTCTCGGTGAGCGTCTAGACGAAGAACAAGAGGCCTACATATAGTACTAAAATCTTGGTTATGGTAGTTGAACACTAGGTTTATGAACATTTTTTTGTGATTTCCTATTCCAGTATAGGCAAAAAAATTTAATGTCGCGTTGCTTTAAGTACATAGATAACAAAACAAAAAGTAATAATGGTTCCCTTTTCGAGGTCAAGATATTTTGATGTTAATGCATTAACATCTCCATTTTAGAAAAAAAATATAAACAAAAGTTGTCATAAAAAATAAAAAAAAATTGGATGTACAAAGATCTTTTTATCGAACTTTGTTCAGTCAAAATAAACCATGGAGTCGCTTAAAATTTTAGTCTGTAATAATCATGCAATTTTTAAACTATATCCTCTTTATTAAGTTTCCTTCGTTTCATCATATACGTTGTAGCTAACAAAAAATGAATAATCTATGACAGTCACAGGAACTCATTAATGACTCGCGAGCAATGACAGCGCCATGCGGCAACACCGGAAATGGAATGAATCTGAGCATTAAAGCCAGGACATTAACAATGTTCAAAAATCATAAATTTAATTGAATTGAATATTAGTTATATATATGAGTTATAAAAAAAATTAATATTTTTTTTTACATTATATTGCATCCCAACAACATGTACAGCTCAAACTTTTAATAGGCAAGTTCCATACCGCTTCAACTACCGCCGGTCTTTGTTGGGTACTCATTTAAAATCAATCGCGGCCATTTTGTCCGAGGGTGGCGGCCGAGACGAGATTTCAGAGAGAATTCTTAATTAAGCCGGTTTGAGATCCTCTTTACTTAATGGAAGTGCACAAAATTCTTAAGGGAGCTGTAAATAAGTGCTGTACTCTTACATCGGCGCCAAGAAGCTTATCAGAAAATGGAATCAAATAAAAATGAAGCGTAGAAAAGTTTATTTGTAAAATAAATTACATATCATTTTAATTGTATGTTTCAATTTAAACGCTGGCTTTTATATAACACTTCATATTGCAAAAAAACCTTAAGCGGGACAGCAATAAAATATTTAAAAATGGCGGAAATCATTTGGCACTTATTAATAAGTCTAGCAGGGCTAAGAGGAGGTGGGGGGGGGACTTTGTTCTCAACTAAACATTTTAGAAATACTGTTATTAAACTACTTATTTGTATAAATGTTTCTGTATGAAATATCGTCTCGGTGCGGGACAATAGAAGCGCTATAATAGTTTCATGGCACCAGCGGGAACTTGCTACATGCGCAAAAATTTGCAAAATGGCGGCGCCACCTGAAGGGTTATGCTAATTACGTTGACAAGATGAGTATGTTATAAATAATAAATTCAAACTTGAAAATTATTTATTTAACGGGATCATTTGCTACAATTACTTCATTGTCATAATATACATCTTGAGAAGAAATGACGAAAACTCAGATTTTCCAAGTCAGCCTGGCTAGTCATCTAATATAGTCAATATACTGCCATAACAGCACTATTGTGTTTCGGTAGTTATATTACAAAAGAGAGAGTATTCCAAGCAAGTATGATTTAAAATATTGGGCCTGGTTGTCATTTACCATGATATTAAGCTGAAGTCAAATGTTCTTCTATTGTTGATAAGATAAAAAGATGTGGATAGTTAACTAACAGTAAGAACATATTTACTTCATGTAAATATAACCTCGTTAAAAGGGTTTAATTAAACGTTAATGTTTAGTCGAAACGGGACCGGATTATTTGCCAACCAGGTAAACGCTAAGCACGTCCTGTAGAAATGTCCTTTGTTCGTCACAAAAAGGCTTTAACAAAGCGACGGGTTTTGATAATGGGGAATGAATGCACGTAATTACACTTTGTTCTACTAATATAAGTCGTTTGTGTACTCTATTCCATCCATTATTACAAATGTTAAAACATTTAAGCTCTACATTATTATGTGTTAAGTAACAGGCTCATAATTACACTCACAGATGCAGGGTCCAATTAATTTACGCAATGAACAAAGATCTTAAGAATAATTTATACTTGAAATTTAATGCTGTTTTTCGCTTTGAATAAATTCTTTAATTTATATTAATTGCTACTATTTTATGTATGACACCCAAGACTTTCCACATTACATCTCTTTCTAATTATTTTAACATGTTGTGAGAATATATACTATTATGTTTGTATATGTATGTATGTTATGAGAATATATAATATTTTATAATAAAAAATTCTTCAGTAGACATGTAATTAAAAAAGAAACGTTTCTAGTATAATTTAAATCTCGTGTTTCCTTATTTAGTCTCCTACATGTTAAAGTATAAAAATCATTAATCTACTATCAAATAGAGTTTTAAATAAGATCTTATTGGATAATAATTTTATAAGAAAAATATTATATTTAAAGAATAATGAAAACTTGCAATACATGTTATAAATATAAAGTTACTAATACATATATTGAATTTAGAACGCTTTACATATATATCTATTCGCGCCCTTATTCAGTTTTTTTTACGTTCCCGATAGCTGTAATAACGTTGATAGAGCCGTTTCCACCGATATATGCGCCGTTAACGAGCCGATTTAATAGTTCACACATCGTTTGTAACTTGTCAGCGACGAAACGAAAGTTGGCGCCAATTTACCTTATCATACCAGTCTAGTGGATTTTATTCGAAATTCAAAGGAGTGAACAATAGCTACGCGAAAACAATGTCATTTTTGAGTATCTTCTTAATGTAAAAATTGTTATTTTTTTTACCGGTTATGAAATAACACTAGACCTTGATTTCACTTGATATTAAGTGACAATCCGGCCGTAGATGGTGAAGCCTGTTCGCTCAGAATGCTTCTAGTACTCACATTTATGACTGTCGGAACGCAGCTATGGTGCTATAGCGTTAGATTGATATTGGAAGTCGCAGATACCCAAACAGGTTCTGAAAAACCCTACCACCATATAGATTCCACTACTCCTGTAAGAGATAACCTACCTGTTTACCGCCATAAAATTGAGTATTTATATAAATAATAAAAAAATATAGTGGTACCTTAACAATTGCTTATAATGATATACTAAATAAAATATAATACCATTGTTTCCTTTTAGTTCAACTAAAACAGACACTTACTTTCACTGGCGGCCAAAAGTTTCAGACCACCTTGAAAAAATTACAATATTGAATAAAACTCCAAAAGTTAGTGCTCTACAAATTACTTATTTACCTTATTAAATAGGGAACTTGTTATGTGTCATAAAATAATTTATAAACTACAAAAATTGCCATTATTATTAATAAAAAAAAATATATTTAAACTAACTTTTCGTCGAAAAATCTTCCCTTACTTTTTATAACTTTTTTGACCAATCTTGGTAACCGG
>DWQX01004624.1:0-14606 GCA_018245475.1 Pharmacophagus antenor
GCCCGCGGATCCGGTAATACGTAAGAGCAGATCCAAAATATCAATGCTTCAAATGAGTTTTTCAATCGACTCATGCGAGAAAAATATATATATAACTCTTGTACATGCTGTGTATTACTGTAATGGATATCTGCTTTGATATGATAATCTTTTATTTCCATTATAAATACACAGTGAAGTTACAGTTAAAAAAAAATTTAATAACGTATCAATTTCCCGACTTCCAATTTTATCTATACTTCATAAATTGTACGTACTTTATACGTTTCTATTCGACCTTCTCAAATTTCAATAAATAATATTCGAAACTAGCTTGAGCCTTTACGGTGACATCAAAGAATAAACAACTTGTAAACACTTATAACACCTTTATGCATCGGAGGTCGAACGTAAAATTACTGCTCATACCCAACCAGCACAAAAAAATGCCTCAAACAATTACTCAGGATCTCCTACCAAGAAACAGAATATTGAAATAAATTATACTTTCATTCAAATATTTCTTGATTAATGCTTAATTAAAACTTTTTTTTGTTTTTTTTTTTCGCCAATATCTTTCCATTTATATAGACAACAGTTTACCACAAACCATAATAAGCGCGGACTTCCAGTAATAATACCGGTTAAGCCGGTTTCCGAACCAGTAATAACTGACATTAGATATAATGCACTTTCTACAAAACAGGATATGGCTTCGTATTTACCTAATGACAACTAAATGACTTGTGCACGGTGAGCTTACGAAATGTATTCAGAGACACCGTGAATTTACGTCCGGTAATAATCAAATGGTAGGTAATTAGGCGCAAGTAATTTACTCGCAGTATTAATGAGGATTTTTCGAAATTAGCAAAGTGCGGTTGGCAACAGTTCACGTTTTAGTTATTTGTTTAAGGGTCAATGTTTGCGTTTCTACAACAAATAACGAAACGATGTAATTAATCTATGTATTAATGAATAAATAAATTCAAATATTTAGTGTTCATTTTATCCAAAAAAAAAAAAAACAAATATTATTGCTTACGTAATGATATAAAAGATAACGTTCGGAAATGAATTTCTGTTATTAAATCTTGCTCTCTACATTTAAATTTATAAGTACTTTTACAAAAAAAAAAAACACTAACTTCTTCTGTTTGTAGTAAGATCTTAGTAGAAGGCGCTTTGTGAACTAGTTGTAGCAAAGTTTATAAGTTCTAAAAGCGATTGCACGAAATGATCGCATTTTTAATAAAGAAATTCTGAGACTTTTACGTCAAGAGCTCGTTTCTTTGAGATAATGATTGAACAGAATTATTAATTGATTTTTTAACATAACTAATATATATAATATAATAGCCGAGTGAACCTTATAACTAGTAGTGTTATGAGCATCACTTAACATCAGGTGCACGCCCAGCTAGATTCATGTAGTATCATCACATCAGCCGCAACATGTCCACTGCAGGACAAAGGCCTCCACCAAGGATCGCCACGACGAACGGCTCTGCGCTTTTCTCATCTAGCCTATAAATATTTTTTATTTCATACATAGTATAATTATTTAAAAAAAACTATCAACTACTCGATCGGCATATATCATTTAACAATTCTGTTGCATGGCCATGTTCAATTACGGTGACGTCATTAATTTAATGATCCGCGGTGTTTTAGTTTCAGTTATAGTGTCGTTATTGGATTTTCCCATGAGGGTGCTGCGGGAACATTTAACTGTCCATTTGAATATTCGATTGAATCATGATGTATCCAATTCATCAGAAACCTTTCCAGGTTTACCAATACCAGAGTTATTATATTTAGCGGACTCGCGATTACCAAAAATAATACGTTTCTCTGTTTTCTTCTTTGTAATGTGAGGATATAATTCGTCCATTGCAGAGATATATTATAATTCACACGACCTTTTCTCAACGGTTTCATCACTAGCATCCTTAGTTGATAATCTCATACTGCTAAGCAAAGTCCTCGCTGAAGAGACTTCTCACCGATAGATAGTACGCAGCCCGTTTTCAGCGGTTTCCTGCCATCATCAGATTCTCGTTCCAAGCTTGTATGGGCAACCTAACACTTTAATTTAATTTTTATTTTCATTTCCTACACATGAACACATACCGTAGGGATAAAAAAGAAATACAAAAACCACAGTTGGTTTTACTGTGCGCCCTAATCAGATTGCTAAATAAAATTTAAGAAAACGGCTAGTTCAGGGTAGAAATTCAGAAGTAGAAATAGCAACTTCCGTTAGCCTGGTCATCATTTCAAGATCGTACACTTCCAGTAATCAGTCTTTCTAGTAATTTGCCTGATTCACTCCACTGAATCTAGTAGCTTTTAAAAATGTTCCAAGTCTAAGGTAAATTTTAGGGTCTGTTTTAGATATTTTGTGACAAATCACACTTACGATATAACAAAACAAATATTAGATTATAATAAAAGTATTGGTCGTGTAGCTATGTACTAAATAAATTATTTACTACACTATTTTCGTATTGTGTGTATAATACTTATATAAATTATATCAATTTATTTTTATGTAAATATTATCATCTTCATTATTCTTCCATTTATTTAGGTATATACATAAGTTTTCACATATATTTTACTTAACAAAATGTTTTACTACCACCACAACAGTTGACAGGCAGAGAATGCCCAAAGGCATTAAGTCCGACCTTGTTACACTAAATTGTGTGAAACATAAAGTTTTAATAAATAAACAAATAAATGAATGATTATTTCGTTGCTAATTATAAAGCCATGTTGTATGCGCTTGCGTCAGAAACAAAGGTCGGCGAGCGAAAGGGACGCAAAACCCCAACAGCGGTGAATCGGTATTAATAAACCATCACACAATAACTTAACTTTAAACCGGCCTAACGATGTTTAAACCTGACAATTATAACCGAGCGGTTCTTTGGCCATTGTTTATTGCGTTTAGTTTGACGTATAGTGTACACGGGGTTTTATTTTTGGCTTTATGTGTTTTTACAGCAGTTACAGTATTATGTGGATTCGGAGGTACAGTTGCTGACATAAGTGACGCATTGGAAAAAGGAATGTAATGAAATCGTATACGTTTTGCGTCTTTTTGGCCACCGTATGCGTTGCCTTTTGATTTGTTTGTCTACGCGATTGTACTTCTTCTTTTTTTCTGAGTACGATCCTCTAGCAAGAATATAATAAAATTTAAGTGGCTGAAAATTTATTTGCGATCGATCTTTATCTATCGCTGATATTGCTTTAGTTCAGTTTAATTTCACACTACGTACGCAGTTTGCGTTTATTAATTGTAATGTGTACCATAAATTGTCTTCATCCTGCAACTTTTGCGTCGAATAGGAAGAAAAAAGAACAATCATTAGCGAAGCTTTATTTGAATAAAGAAATGACAAAAATACGTGCTATACCAACACCGTAGTATCATTTTCGCATAAAAAAGTTAACGAATTCGCAAATCGAAATAAGGACCTTAATGCCAAGTAATCAACACAGGACACTAAACATTTTACGGGCTGCGCCAGTTATCACCCGAAATAATTAAAACCATTGTCTTGACGCAACGAAAATTACAGACACCATAAATTGTAAAGCCGGGGCGTCGTTTAAGACGCCATATTTAAAATAGTACCATAAAAAAAACATCCTATAATATTACACCATAAACGCGGACCCGCGAGGACGACGTTCTAGTGGTATGACTGGTACATTTTCAAGCTAAAAGCGGGGTATATGAAGGATCAAGTTATGATGGTTGTTTGAGTACCAAAAAACATCAGGTATCATTGATCTAGCTCCTTCAGGATCGTAACAGTGTTAAATATTTTATTGGCAGTTAAAGTCAGTTTATTATTCCTACTCCAAGTTTAGGATAATAGGTGAAATCGTTTGGGTGACAAAGATCAGAGATTTTATACGTGTTTTTGGTTTATTTTTTATGTTTTTCAAATTTCTTTACTTAGAACAGTTTAATGAACGGACTGCTTACATCACCTCACAATAAATATTACGTTAATGCTTATAGTTAGTTAGGTGCGAATGTATGAGTTACCTAAATGTTGTTAATTGGCTTCTTTGTATATTATGTTAATCTTAAAACTTGTCAATGTATTTATATAAGACAAAATAATCTTAGACGATGAGATTCATAATTTACACATTGTTTTTTTTTTAATGAAAATTATGTTAATATTGAACAAAGAAGTTTTGAAACAACAGATAATATAAAATGCGATCATTCTATCTGCTTTTAAATAGCGGTACAATAAAATGTACAATTACAGAAACAAATAAACGTAAAGGCAGTCACGGGAGCTCTTCTAAAGCTTAACAACGTAATAACTAACATTTAATTTGTTGGTATTTCCATCGCACTACACGGAGATTGATTTTAAAGCGGATTGGATTTATTGCGTATACGTCTTCAGTCTCTAGAGAACAGATAAAGGCATTTAACCGGCCAGCGATGTTTATGACATATTTAATATTGTTTCCTAACACAGCGAGGACAGTTTGAATAAAGCAAGCCAGCGTTGATAATAAATTGAACCGATTTTTGAAGTTTCGGTATTTAATGGAGCGTGCTTGCATTGCCAGCTAAATTAATTTAGCTCACACTTTATTTGCCATTTTGTTTTCCTTGCTATTGTAACGTTCTACGCCCTTTCATTATCTCTTTTCTGTTTTAATGGTGATTTAAAAAATTAAATTATTAAATGAAATTGAATTGCTTCAAAAATAAATATAGTGAAAATCAATTTTTACTATGTATCTTCTAGTTAACGTATGCTTCTAGTTAACGTTTAACACTAGATTTACCGGGCCAGTCATTTCGACTGGACGACCTTATATAAAAAGTTACTTATACTGATATACATTTGATTTTTTATTATTTTTTACCGCCTCTGGCAAAATTGTTCTGCATATTTTATTGCGAAACAGAAAAAGATATGAATGCAATAATGTACAAAACTAACACAGATACGAAAAAAAAAACATAAAAATGTATCGGTAAATCTAGTCCGTTACAAGTAATATTTAAGTAAATATTATCACGAAATTGTTCATCGAATCAATGAAACGTGCAAAAGATAATCGCTTATAAATCGAGTCAATCGAGTAACCGAGGTGATATATAATCTGCATTCTAATTTTAATCCGCAACAAAGACAATGGATTGAATAAACATTGAGAGGTTTGCCAGGTGATTTTAACGAACCTTTAC
Organism: Pharmacophagus antenor; assembly: GCA_018245475.1. NCBI lineage: Eukaryota > Metazoa > Arthropoda > Insecta > Lepidoptera > Papilionidae > Pharmacophagus > Pharmacophagus antenor. The sequence continues at coordinate 5,222 of DWQX01004624.1, forward strand.
CGAAACACTTAGCAAAGGCCACCCTAATAAATTTGACATGATAACAATTAAATAATGCCGGTCGGTGGCTGTGATGGGTGATGAAAATATTTGACTTCTCCATTTACAGCTTTATTTTATAATTTACAAATATATATATACAACTGAATATGAAATTAGAATATTGAAAATTAATATAAAAACAAAATCCTAAATCTTTTCTCCTTGACAATTTATAATCATTCTAATATCTCCCTGGCAACCAGGCCGTCGGATATATAAATAGAAAAGAGGTTGCAGTTCCGCCACAAACTGCTGGATAGACTATCGGTTTGTTAAACAATTTATTTGTTTGTTTTGACTCTTTATTTGTAACCTTATTGTGTTTATTACTTCTTTACAATAACTTTATGATATTTCGATTATGTGAAAAATTCGTCTTGTCGTATTTTTTCGCTGGTTCGCTTACTAAGTTTTGCTATCGAATATATTCGTTAAAATTACATACGGTGCTTCATTTCCTCAACCAGTTCGTTTTCACTTAGTATTTAATGATTTTTTCTATTTCCCCCTACATGGGTATCAAGTAGTGTCCTTCTCTCCGTTCTGTCTATTATTTTCCATCTTTTGTTTTTGTTATTTCTCTATTCTTTTTGTTCCTAACTTCACATATACTGGTTATAAGTGTGTTAGTAACTATTTACTACCATGTTTTGTCTTCTGTCTATCTCATTTTTATTTTCTTCTGTTTTTTCAGATTTTGTCAAAGATGGATCTGCGGGTTGCGGCTGCGCTGCTTTTCTGTGTTCCAGTGGAGACTTCTTTTTTCTTGTTTCTTGTGACTCCCTGACCACAGCGGCAAGGTAAGTTCTTATTTTTCTTTCTTCTCTTCTTTATTTTCTTTATATTCTGTTCTAATTTTCATGCATGTTTTCTTATTTTCTTTTTGTGCTATTATTTAATGATATTGCTGATAAGGAAGAGGTTACGCAATTATATTTTAGATATCAGTTTTAGTTAGATGATTGAGAAAATAAAATATCGTACAGGATAAGATATTCCCGTAATATTTGTAGATGTGCCCGTAGGCATATGTACAACAAAGATTTAACGCGACAGCGAAGATGGTCACCTCTACAATTGATTATTAAGCGTTTGATAAGAAAGGTAGCTTTTCTCAAGTACTTGTGGATCATATAACAGTATACACACACAATAAATATATGGTATGTATAAATATAGCTATGTATATATAATGCGTATCAGCTATGAGTTATAATTACAAATTCGAACTTCACACTTCAATTAACGACAAGTCTGAACTTGACCCGGCGCTGCAGACGGTAAAAAAAAAGAGGCTGAAACATGCACCTATTGTGTTTAATTACCGGCGATTATCGGGATGAATGCGATAATGAATTCTAACACATCACAATAGGTGCTATATTCGTTAGACGAGTCGGAATTAGGAAGTACGGAATTATCTTTTCAAGCGCACGCGACTGCCGACGCATCGCATTGTGTGGCATTCGTTAGTACGAAGAACGAATAGTATTTTAATATTGTGTTACTTATAATATGATTTTAAAATGTTTTAGTTGAATACAGATGTTTGTTGAAACTGTTTAAGTTAAATACAATATAGATTTGTCTTCAAATTACTAAAATTAACCAATTGAACTGGAGGTCTCCGCAGGGGAGCCTTTAAATTTCACGTCAAATCTTTTATGACTCCGCTCGGGAGCCTTGCAGTGTAAAGAGTTAATATTAATAATAAATGACGCGGTAATGTTATAAATAAATGAAAAGCTTTAATAAAAAATAAATAAACATCTGTGATGATTCCAAGATAGGTAACCAAGCACCTGTGGTATGGGTTATCGGAGACCGATATACATACGTAGATATTTTTAAATTAATATATATTAACAACCAGATACAGAACAAACGCAAACTTTCATGTCATAAATGCTCGTTCCGAGTGGGAATCGAACCCGCGACCCGTGATGTAAGAGGCAGGGTTACCATTACACCAACGGGTAATATTAACCCTTTACACTTGAAAGGTTACTCATATCGATACCAAATGTAATTGGCACGAAAGAGACTTTCAACTGGTTCTTAGTTATATTAAATGTTCATAATATAGTTCACGTATTATAAACAAATCGATTTATCGCTGATAAAGAAAAGAAGATATTCTTTATTTAAATAAACATTTAAGAGAAAATAATATCATGAGTAAATAAAACACAATGAGGAACGCAAATATGAAGTAATCTATTTTAAAAATTTTCTTTACGACGCATGTTTTTTTTTTATACTAGGTAAGAACAAAAAGTGAGATGATAGAATTACTTTGTATAACTGTCATCTCACTTTACTGTTTGTTACTTCAAGGAAAATAATATCATGTGTATATGAAACACGATAACCGAGGCAAATTGGATATATATTTTTTTTTAAATTTCAAATATTAATACCAACGACGAATCAAACGCGTGTAACAATCAATGAAGCTGCAAAGCGATCGAACAATTCGAAAATATATAAGACTATTAATTATTTAATAGCAATTTCCTAGTTCGGTCCAAGTCGTCCTCGTTCGCTTCCGTCCCAGCGAGCCCCGGAAAGCCGCTGCGAAGATCGTGCTTCAGTCATAATGCAACCAGAAGGAAATTGCATATCGAAACTATAGCCAGAAATCACCGGACACGGAGAACGAAACAATGCCATCGGGCGGTCATAATCTGCGGGGCTTTACTGTACCGGATCTAATAGATTTATCGACTCCAAAATCTCACGTCAATGATATTATAAAGGTGCGTTTCGTATCGGACAGTCTGCGCTGAGTTAAATAGTAAACAATAAGAAAAAAAAAAGGAATAAAGCCGTGATGTGTATGGATTGAATTTATTTTATTACAATTATATCATTCGGTTATTTAAAACATGAATACTTTAAAGATCGATCATAAATGTATTAGTTTTGTTTATCGGTTATGAGCTCACTTCGCCTCTATTTCACCCGATGTTAAGTGACAATTAGGCCGTAGATAGCGAAACATGTTCGCCCAGAATACATCTGGCTCACATGTATGACTCCTGGAGCACAGCAATGCTGTTTGCGGCAGATTTCTCTAACAACTCTGCTACCATCCGGACTCCACAACTCCTGTGGCCAGACAATCGAACCCGGGACTTCGGCGTTACTAATAATGTGGGAAAATCACTGCGCCACGGGGGAAGTCAAGAGTCAGATCATTCTTATATTTAACACTTCACGGACGGGCCACGTAAATCAACGTGTTTCGATTGCGACTCCCTTGAACGGACCGCTTAGATCTACGTGTTTGCTGGAATGTTTACAATCCTGTATTCTGTGTAATACCAAACCGATGACCACGAGCACTCTTATCAAGAGTGTTATCGACTGAGAAGAATTCTATGTAATTTTTACTTAGGTCCTGTAAAATCTTATTGCGGCGTTAGTTACAGCGTGCCCCGTTACGATTGTAGACAATTTATTACACACTCGACATTTTTACTCGGCCCAACAACGCGCAATTTATTCGAGTGAAGACAATTAATCAATACCGCGTGTGAACAATTGCGATTCCGACATGAATTTCTTTACGTTTGAACTGTATGACTCAGTACACAATCGGCGGCCGTCCGCTTTCCCGTTACAGTTGCGTCTTAAGTATTTTTCCCACGATCATTGTTTTCAATAATAACCGCTCGTAAAACCTTATAATTTCTTTCGCGTGCAACCTTGATTTTGCCGTTTATATTCTACGTGTAAAGAAAACTATACTTTACTGCCAACCGCATACTGATTATTAGATCACTCTACGATCGACTTAATAAATTTGTTAAAATCGTTAATTGGTATAAAATGAATTCATTTTGCGACACGCGCTACATCCGCGCTGTTTGTTTTTTTTTTTGTAACGAATATCTTTTTGTGGAGAAATATAGATGGAAAAGAAATCTAGCTAATGTTTTTTTTATTTACTAGGTAAGAACAAAAAGTGAGATGATAGAATTACTTTGTATATCTGTCATCTCACTTTACAGTTTGTTACTTCAAGGTAAAGTATTGTCTTAAGATAATACAATATTGATAAATATTGTAACCAAAGTATTTGACTGCTTCCGTGGCGCAGTGGTTTATCCGTGTGCTTTGTTCGCGGAGGTGCCGGATTCGATTCCCAGACTACCGGAGTAGTGGACTCTGGATGGTTGTGAAAGGTTTTTCAAATGTTACCGGCTAGCTACCAACCTCAACGTCAATATGCCGCCATAACAGCATTGCTGTGTTCCGGCAGTCGTACATGTGAGAGCCAGATGTATTCTGGGCGAACACGCTTCACAATTTACGATTTCACTATCCCTTAACGTCAGGTGAAATCGTGGCCGTGTTAAATCATAACCGATAAAAAATAAATAAATGTTGAACATAATTTTTGTTACAAATATATGTATGAGATAATAAAGGCAGCAAATTAATTATAAGCCGAGTATTATGTTAAATTGAAATCGTTTTCTTTCGATTTTTTTTTAATTTACTCCATCTTTCATATCAGGCTATACCGGCTTTTGACATTTCGTGTTAACATCATCTAAAGTGTTACTTAACCTATTTCAGCTTAACAGCTTCCTATGAACATTTTATTCCATTGAAATAAATTGTTACATTTCCATATTTTATTTATTTCTTTCTCTAATTATAAACCCCCATACATTTTTTTTTATGTTTATCCATTCAAAAGTACGTATAAAGGTTTTCAATGGTTTTCCTTACCCTACCACGTGAAAGAAGTGAATATTACCACGCCCGTTAAGGGCGGAAAAGCATATTGCTTTAAATAATTCTCGAATCTCATCTTAAATGTCAAATCGTACAAGCGGCGTTGCTGCAGAATAAAAATAACAATTATAATAAATGTAGACGTCGTACCACATCGACGGGCCGAAGTGGTTAAATTATACTTCATAAAATTCACAAGAACGTAAATTATGCATTGTTTCATATCGATCTTTAGCGATTTTAGATGTTAAAACATAATCTATTGATTAATTTACGAATCGTATACGTGATGTAAAAGATGATACATTGAAAATTGTTGCTCGAATCATGTCATTAGTATTTGCTTAAAAACTGCACAATAGTTAATTGTCTAACACTAGATTTACCGCACCAGTCATTTTGACTGGACGACCCTATGTAAGAAGTTACGTATACTGATATGCGTTTGATATTTTTAATTTTTTTTCCGCCTCTGGCAACATTGTTCTATATATTTTATTGCGAAACAGGAAAAATATTAATGCAATAATGCGAAAAACTAATACAGATACGAAAAGGAAACCATAAAAATGTTTTGTTAAATCTAATGTTAATAATGCTTTTTAATATTGTGGTTTACATGAATTTCGCAAAATTTTGTAATATCTTCTTATAGGCTCCTTGTAAATTCGTTATATTTGAATGAATGAATGAATACTTTATTGTACGTAAAACAATTACATATAAAGGCTAAGAGACAAAATTGTACAAAGGCGGACTCATCACTATAAGTGATTTCTTCCAGCCAACCTTTGGGTGGTAGCGAAAAATTAAGATGTAATTAAATTATGGATGGACAATAAAAAAGCCAGTACAAGTTTATAAAAATATATATTTATACAGTTGCCTGTTTAGTTTACACGACGTATCGGTCAACACACCAAGAATAACAATTACGCCCACCCTCCACATCCGAGTGAGGTATTTTTCGTGCGCATTTTTATGGCGGCCACATCTGAATAGGCTCTTTTTCCCCGTCTCCCCCCTCCCCCCCTTTTTTTTTTCTAAAGTGGCGAAGAGGAATGCTTCGGGCTTCATCGTTAAAATTAATGTAACGATACGCGGGCGACATAATTTCTAGCGAATTGCTTGCAAACTGATAGGGATGCAATTTGAGATTTACATTTTGTTAACAGTCGGCGCATGGCGTATAATAGCCTCAATGCTTTGTGTGTTTAGAAATATAGCTCGCGGATCGCCGGATTCGCGGGCGAGTTTCGATGAAGCTGTAATAGTCGTCAATAAGGCTGACAGCGCAAACTTCGCCGAATCCAGGAGCAGCAGCAGCGGCGGTGTTAAAAAATTAAAATGGCTGTATACGCTTTACATAATAATTCAATCGAAAATTTTATGATGAATCGTCTAATCTGTACCTAATTAAATTACTTTAGATAGCAATAGATTGTGATCGTCGATTTAAAAATACCTGACACGTTACGTAATCCAATAATTCAAATACTACAATGAGTTATGAAAAAACTTTACGGTATGGATCTAGTCGATTTGCTGATAGAAACCATAGAAACCAATCAATAGTAAATCTACTATCTATATCATCATTATCACCAATAGCCTGCATTTGTTTTAAATCTGGGACGAATTCTTGACTCACAGAAAAGGCGCCTGTTGAAATAAACATTATTATTTAAATTGAAAGTTGTTTTGATTCGAAGGATATTTTTCCCATAGACGCATGGCGGGGAAGCCCCGCGCACGGTAGATAGTCACGGGAATATTTTTCTTTAAGCTTCGTTCGAGAAAATGACTCCACTCCACCTGATGTTAAGTGCAAGTGGAGTCCGAATGCTATTATGGCTGGTGCCACAAAAAGTTGTTGCATCAGCCACCCTCTTAAACTGGCTGTAACTTAGTGGCCTGTGGAAAAGTTTTCCAGCTCCTTCTACTTGTTCACGACGACAACAATTTTGCGTATTCCATTCATTTATATGAGCTACAGTTGAATAGCGTTTAGCGGTAGCAACGAAGAATGGTAATCAGCTTTATATTAATTTAGTAAAAATCGTAGTTTTTTTTTTATTTATTCCGACTCTCGTTCGCTGGTTGTTCACTCCCGTTCGAACCCCGTCGTCCCTCGCCCCTCAAATCGAAGCCGCAGCTTCGAATGACCGAGTATAATGACCCAACTATTGTCGTCGCCCCAGCGTTCGCGAAGCCTCATTTATTTTTACAGCTCCATGGATTTTTAACGAAAAAAAAATAAATAAAGACAAAATATGGCGGACACCGAATGGACGTGTAGACGACTATGTGGTGTCATTTTATTCTGTACGTATTCTGAGTACATTTTTTTTGAGTAATATATGACAAAATGACGGAGTAATATCACTTAGAAGTATAGGCATGTCATGACGGAGTGTGAAACTTAGGTAACACGAATTTTTTGATAGGGCAAGGAATGTAAATGTGGAAGATGATAATTTCTACGAGACAACGACCTAACAGCCCAATATCGTGCTGCCGCCTCAACAGCATTGCTGTGTTCTCGCAATCATACATTGATTGACATTGAGGGTGGTAGCTAGTCAAGCGGGTTTGATAAAGCCTACCACCAGCTATAATGTGGCCCGGGAAACGAGCCCGGGACCTCCGCGTTATTAGGCAAGCGGCTAAACCACTGCGTCACGGAGGCGTTCAAAGGAAATGAAGGAAGATATGATTTGTAGTATTAGTGGTGAGATTGTCCGGAAGAGACCGCTTTCAGCAGTGAGACCGCCTTTCGCACTGCTAACGTATTCTTTCACTTCGCTCCATTTGTAACAGTTACTTTCTTTTCATTTTGTTTCATGTGTATTTCATTTTGTTCTTGTTATGCAATAAAGACTATTCTATTCTACTCTATTAGTAAGAAATATTTACTGGGAGCACAAACAATGATATTATAAATACTACTTGCTAACACATATTTGATAAGCTGTAGAATTCAGTTCGATGATAAGTGCCACTGATGTTCAGTCACGAGAGGAAAGGGATAGATCAGTACAATCTGCCTAGCTAATCTCCGACACAAAGGAGCTATGACGAGAAAATAATATAGCAATGTATCTACAATATTTGAGCAGATCCCAACTAAAGAAATAATAAAGAAAAACCGCACGAATTTTCATCCCAAAATTGTTACTAGGAATACTATGGGAAACACGTTCAAAGATTTAAACGTGCTTTTCTCTATATAAGCAAGTATAACTTTTCTATGCATTTCCACCCTTTTTTTTATTATGCAGGTATTGCGTACATCTTTTCCTTTGTAGATAATACTTTATGATTATTAACTGTATAATTTCACAATATAATGGCGACTACACCTATGCCATTTACTACTTAAATTTTAATTAAAGAAATAATTCCGTTACGAGCGGACAATCAACTAAAACGGGATAATATATATCTGAACGTCGAAAAACTACTTCGAAGGTATTCGATGACACTTGGAGCGCAAGTCTGTTACTTAGGTAATTTTCCGAGCGGCCACTCTTACCGAGGATGAAAATAAAAAAAAAAATTAGCTCATCCAGATCATGAGACAAAGGGCACTTGTGAATAAAATTCATCCGGCGGGGCTCCAATTATTTCCTCCGCGACGCCATGTTTGCGTTTATCTTCGTCCTATCTGGCTGGGACTTGGATGGGCCACTCAAATTTTGCATAACCAATTAGCCCCGTGCAAACTAAAACAGGCGTCTTTTGTTATGCCCGCTTTGATAGAGCGAGAGAGGACGTGAAGCCTTTCAAGTAAGCACCGCGATCGACGTTGAAATTTTTAGTTGATATAATTTTTTTTTTACAATAATCACATTAGTTTCTTACTTATTGGTGACATCTTGCGTTCTTAGTCCTAAAGCATATATACTATCTATCTCATTCAAATGCGACACCAGTCAGCGTTAATATTTAGACACATGATGCGACAAAATGTTGTAAAGAAGCCAAAAGCACCCACTAGTGACGTCACTTTAACACGATTTACATAAGGCGTTATTTTTACTCACCGTTTACCTTTTCACTACACTTACGTGTGTTCGAATTTTGCAATTTTTTTTTCATCCTTTACGGCATCTTTGCTTTATGTTTCTTTTTCTGAAAAATGAAACATAATGATTGATGTAAGAAATTATTATAACCTCGAAGAGGAAAACATGAAAAAGTGTCTGTAAAGCTAGTGTTAATAAATTAACATAACATAGGAAGTATTTATTTCATATTTGTCCATCTCTGAACATACATACAGTTTTGCGACAGGAATGCCTGATTCAAGCTATATATAAAAATAATGAGATCTTATATAAATAGGGCACTAGAACTTTCTTTCACGTGATATTAAGTGATAGTGTTCGATGACGATTACGAGGATACTGCAGCTATCTTATCTGTGATTATATAACTAACCTAAACTAGAGTTGGTAAAGCGAGTTTGGAGAAATTCACTACCCTCAAAACTCGATAAAGGTCATAATCAAAAATTACTTAATTTAAATAACATATACATATATGTATAACATATAAATATTTTTACTTATATATACTTATTTATTAATAT
>DWQX01004625.1:0-14605 GCA_018245475.1 Pharmacophagus antenor
GAACTGTCGGTAGTTCGACGTCGGCCGGTCGTAACCGTAATATCTCTGAACCATGCCACGCGTGGTCGCGAAACGGGTCGAGGTTGTATTTTATACGTAGTATTTGCGGCTAAGCAAAGCGGTGATTAGCGAATTAATTTTCGTTACAACGTGCCATGAGGCTCCGCAAACTGACGTTTGAATAAATAAAAAATGTGTATTAACAGTTGTATATTTAGTGCATATGGACATTAGAACCACACTCAACGTTAATCCGCTGCCATTACACTACTACTATATAAATAGATGGGAGAGCCAGAGTATTTTGTCGGCCACGCTTCACCATCTACGACCTCATTGTCATTCGAGGTCATACGAAATTGTTGGCTAGAGTTAGTTCATCGGTGATAAAACATGAAATAGAAAACAACTGCCTAGAAACAAGGTGGTCCCAAATTCGATTCCCGAACAACAAAAATAGTGGAGTATGAATGGTAGGGTTTTTCGAACACGCCTGGTTAGTTAACGCTGTAAACATCATTCTGCGCCATAACAGCATTCCTGCGTTCCGGCAGTCATGCGTGTGAGAGCCAGAGTGTGCTGAGTTGACTCGCGTCACCGATAACAGCCTCATTGCATTGTATTTGACTGGCCCGTTGGCGTAATGGTAGTAAACTCTGTCTCTTACACCAGGGTTCGCCGATTCTATTCCCGGTCAGAACAAACATTTATGTGATGAACACTTGTGTTTGTTCTGTGTCCGGTTGTCTATCTATATTATGTTAAATATTTATTTAAAAATATCTATGTATCTGTATTGGTCTCTGATAACTCACCATAGGTGCTTGGCTACCTATCTTGGGATCAGAGTACTGTATGCGAAAAAATGTGTTAGATATTTATTTATTTATTGTAATTCAACGTCATATTTATTTATAGTCAAAAGTTAGCCAAATTCTAATTAAAAAAAACCCCATAAGAACATATGAAAAAATGCGTAGAACGAAATACATCAATATATTAAATAGAGACAAAGTTTTCGTTCACAAAATGAACGGCCCCGTACAAACAATAAATCCTACTGAAACAACTGAATTGAAGTGAAATTGAAAATACAATTTGACTTCCATCCGTTTTGGATATTTGCTGTTGTGTAATTTGATGATTGTTTGAAAGATGGTTAGGATGAAAAAAGAAAAACAATTGAACGTTATATTTCAATTAACATCCAATAATCAAGACTATTAAAAAGTAATAAATAAAAAAAAGTATTTTTGAATAGATAAATTTTATATATTTTTAATTTTCAATCTTTAATAAAACAAATCATTTGATTAAGTACTACCACCATCCAGACTCCAATAATCCCGTAATCTTTTAATCAAACCCGGGATCTCCGCATTACAAGCAAGCAGTAAACCACTGCGATATGGAAGCAGTCATTATATATTAAAATCATTTATTTAATAAAATTTTTATTATGATGTAGAAATATATCAATAAAAATACTTTTTTCCTGTTTTTTACCGATGTGGTGGTGACGTCAGTTGTCCACGTTTAATTTAAATTAAACGTAATTAAAACTTTATGTTTCGATTAATATAGAATTTTTTTAGTACTCTTAATCTAAAAGTTAAACGTAATATTTATACGCTCCCTCAATTCTAGAATTTATTAATAAACAACATATCGTGAATTAACGATGCGCAATTCCTTTAAAGAAATAATATCCTCTTGTGAGCATTGGAACATAAAAGAACGAACCGAGTTGCGATAAATTGAAAATATGGTCCTCTAACAAAGGCTTTAATTAGCGGGAGACGCTGTCCGCTGAGCAAGAGTAGAATGTATTGTCATTTAACACTATCAGGGAAAGTTTCATTAATAAATATAAATAAATATTTTTTTATACTTTATATAACACTTAGTGATAGGATTTCATTTAATATTTTTAATTAAAATAACCACAATTGATTCCTCTTTAAGTATAAAATTTAAAAGCCCCTGATCTTTATGATTTAATCATAATTTAGACGTCGCATAAAAAGCTTTCGAATAAAATTTCAGATCAGGATGTTTGGTCGCATGCGAACTGTAATAAATAGAAGAAAAGAAAATAAGTATCAAAGAATTTTTTTTTCAAAGAAGTTCTTTAATTGATAACGAGAGAGGAAGAATTCAAAGAATCGTACATAATGAACGCGCGTATAACAAAAGCTCAATAAGAAGTGGATTGGAAGGATCTGACCTTCTAGAGAATTATAGAACACCGATTAACATATGCATAAGTCATCAATTCATTCAGATGTGATTAATAAGGGGTACCTCGGCGTTTAACTGGTACATAGTAAAAAGGCGTTTCGCGAAGTCGCACTTAGTGTCGGGCCTTGGGTACGGTCGATGCGGCCGGGCGGGGCGGGACTCAGTGTACCGGCGGCCGTATGCGAGGCGCTCGTCCGCCGACGTTTTCGTAGCTCGCGCGGTATGTAGAAGAAACTCGTACGGATTCCACAGGTGATAGCCGTTATATTGTAAACGAAACAGCCGCGGTTAACGTCGCTGAACTCCAGTAAGTAATCGAAGAATAAATTGCTCCCGTGCCACTTAAACAAGTAAGTCACTTGATATATATATTTTTGTTTGAATCATTGCGAAATTTATTGAAATTAATGTAAACTTTGTTATGTTTTGATTTGTTAAAGAATATATTTTTTTATTAATTACACACTTCTTAAGGATAAGTTGCGATAATTAAAATAAAAAGTTTTTAACGACTTTAAACTCACGAAGATATTTGTGTAACCGCTCGTGATCTTCGCAATAAAAACGGTACATTTAAATACTTGTTATATTATTATAATTTTTTAAATACCTAGTACAGCATAGTATCGAGGTGTGGGTACTTTTTGTACCTATTTTTAATATTTGTCCCCGATTAGGGAAGGTTAAGCGATATGTATAGGTTCTGACGAAGCCTCTGACGAGTTGATTTAATTTCCAATTACTTGCTAGACTGAGCCGGGATTAAGTAATAACACGCACGGTGGACCACACTTTTCGCTAAAATTTTAGAGAAAAACATATTTTTAGATATGTGTATCTCAAATTAAATTAGTGTTCATTTGTTATAAACTTGATTACGTGGAGACACAACTATCACGTCCACTTTATTACCCTTTGTTAAACAAGTAAGTGGCTAACAAAGGGTAACAAAGTCGGGTGAGATCAAAGGTCACTCTACCCGCAGGTTTGCATTCGTAACGAAGTAAGAAGACAACAATTTTTTTTATATAGATTACGTGATATTCAGAAAATTTAAAGATTAACGGATTGCGTAACGTTATTCATAACGAAAACTTGTATTGCAAAATTTTAATGAACCCTTAACAATAAAAGTTGTTCACAGTACGTTTATAAATTTCACAAGGCCCGTTCCAACTTTGAAATTAAAACTGTCTTTATGTACAACAAGGATTCTGACACTGACTTAAAGAGGTTCTTCCCCGCTTTTCCTGTCAAGGTGACTTAAGGGCGCTGGTAAAATTCACCGCGACCAGCTTCCTAATTGAAAAGAAATTGTCTTTTGATTGTCTCGTGACAAGAAAGGATTTCGTTTTATATTATACATTTTTAGAGCATTCTGACACCTTTAACTTTTAATGTCGAAATGAATCTTATTCCTTTTATAGATTATATTTCTTAATGTATAATTATTGTGAAATATTTCACTTCACATTTAGGGGCCCCTAATGAATTGATAATAACCTTGAAACCCATTTTTAAGCGTGACAACTATAATTTACTGAAATATTATTTTAATTATAGTCAGGTTTAAGGCAGCTACAATATCTAAGTACGGTAATTTATTATTAAAGGTTCGTCAAATAACTGAAACGCTTCAAAATATACGCGCGAGTTTATTTTGAATAAAAATAAAATAAGGAGAGACACAATAAGGCTTTTATCACAATGCATTAAAAAATACATCAGTTTAGTGAGTTGAAATATAGGGAATTTCAAACAATAAATTGAAATAACTCTTCCATTAAGAGTATACATAGTTCTCGCATTTGACATCAAAAACTTGAAACTATAAAGGACTTTAGGGGTGAAAAATATGAAAGGTGCCCGATTGAAACATGATTTCTCATTCACATAAATTTATCATTATTCATGTTACTTTTAAGGGACCAATTTCAAAGTGTACACTTTCGTACAAAATGAAATATCAAAATCGAACAATATCATAAAATATTCACGCGTTAAATTGAGTATCGATGGTAAATGAAACGCAAATAAATCTTAAAAATCAAATCATCTGAAAACTGTTTTGTTATATTAATGAAAAAATAAATATATTAATTTAAAATATTAAATTTTAATGCAACAACTTATATCCTTCTTGCCCTCTGCTGCCGAGACAGTTTTCTATTACGTACCGGCAGAACCGAGATTAAAACTATTGACGTCAATAAATTCCAAGCCCGCGCATACGTGAACCAGTTGGGAGCGAGTGCCTTATATAATAATATTGATTTATTGCAAATATTTCGGGCACTGCAACTACGTTCAGCATTCGCAGCTCCTCGCAAACTTAGCTAAGTCGTCTGCGCCCCACTCGACCCAAGTGGGAACTTAAGTCGACTCGTCTAACTTATTATACTTTTGTAGTCAATTACGCTCTATAAATACGGTACTTCTAGTTATTGAAAGTGGCCATTTATTATTGAGGAAAAGCCGAGTTATTTATAAAATAATGTAAATTATTTCACATTTTCATTATAATCATTTTCTCTAAAGATTAGATTAAATTTTACATTACATTTAGACGTTATTCGCCGAATATTTTTCTTATTAAAGTATTCGACGTAAGTTATTAGGTCAATGTCAGATTTTAATTAAATATTCCCGAAACTTAATTAGATATTAATGTTAGCCTTCATTCACTGTGATTAAAGAATAATGAGAATGGCTGCTGTTAGTTTCCAGTTAAAACAACATTATTATTAAAACTTTTAGGGTAACGTGACTTGATACCTCATATCAAAGCGTCAAGTGCTGTGTATTGGTGGATACAAACATGAATTAATACCATATGGGAACTTCAAGAAAAGAAACACTCCTTTCTTAGAGATCGGCAATGCAGCCGCGACAACTCGAATATTGCTGCTGTCTATAAGCGACGGTGATCATTTTCCATCAGATGGACCGCCCTTTAGTTTGCTGGCTCAACTATTAAAAATATATATTATCTAAAGAAAATAAGATCTACCAAAGATATATATGGCAGCTTATAGAAGAATACTAATTACTATTTTTAGATACTATTATGTAACAAAACTCGAGTAACAGCTAAGTTACTTATACGTCAAAGTAATTAGTTCCTTTCTAAATAGATAGATAAAAACTAATTAGTATATATGTCCATCAAGTTATATGTGTGTGCGGAACTCTCAACATACTATATAAAAGAAATAAATCATCAATACTTAATAAAATAGAGCAGCGAATTTGAATGCGTAATTTGCATGTATGCGATATTCTGTTCGAGCGAAATCGAATTTTATTTCTTTTCCTATAATAAATTTTACTGCCTCCGTGGCGTAGCATCTGCAACACTCGAGGTTCTTGGTTCGATCTCGGATGACATTATATATGGCGGAAATGTTTTTTCAATCCCACTTATACAGTACTCGTACTCGTTCTGACCATTTCCTGAATTAACAGCTGTGAGCATTTTTACCATCTTTTGTCTCATTCTCTTTACCTTTGAAATTCAGGCCATGGTCATTAGTAGATATAAAAAAGACATCAATTGTATATTGTGACCGCTGTGTGTATAACATTTTTGATTAATTCCGTAATGAAACACGCAATTTCATATTTGAATACAATAAGTACGGCCGTAACAAATATAAGGCGGGATCGAGTGACGTAACTCATTGGTTATAAAACACTCGCACATATGTCTTTCTTCAAATTTATTCACTTGTTTATCGTTTGTCACGCATCCATCGTCGGTTAGCTCACCGAATGGTGTATCAATTTTAATGTTACTTTCAACTGCGCCGCCATGGCGTAGCGATTTACCGGATGCTTTATAAATCCGGGACCTCCGGGTTCGATTTTTGGGCTACATGGACAGGAGCTCGAATAGTGGTAGAGTTTTTCGAATCCGCCTGGCTAGCTGCCCTTTATGCTACACTGAAACCATAAAGGCAGTCATACGTTCTCGCAGTAATCCACGCTTACCGTTTACGGCCTTATTGTCACTTAATAACGGGTGAGGTCGAGGTGAAGTGTTAACCCAAAATCGATAAAAAAAACTTGTTAAATAGCGTTTATAGTCATATTGCAAAATATTTTTTTTTCGACAATGAGCTATCATTTGTACCCATTTTAACATGCGATTAAAAGACAATGTGGCCGTAAGTAGTGAAGCGTGTTCGGTCAGAATACTCTGGCTCTTAAATGCTGCCGGAACACAGCAATGCTATTATGGCGGCAGATTGACATTGAGAGTGATAATCAGCTGTCTAACTATCAATAGTCCCTTATTCACTTGGCACCGAAATCAAACCCCAAACCTCCATATTACAAAACAACAGTTAACAAGTACGCCACGGATGCAATCAAAAATATTATCATTTTGAATGTAACTGTCACAATACCGACAGTTGTTCAGTGATAGATAATATATACCAAGCGAGGGTAGGCACTAAAATACTCGCGTCACGAAGACGACGCCGAGCTATGTTAGTTCGCCTCGCGGCCATGGCCGATCCAACTCGCACCGAAACATCGAGGAATATTAGGTATCGTACCTTGTAAATATTTACGAGATATATACTCGAAAAATTTTATATTACCTATACAGATCGCGGAAGTTTAATATCGTTATCTTGAATGCTGTTAAGATTTACGAGAGTTTCAGCAGTGCAGAAATTTTGTTGAAGTTGCCCGCCTTTGTTTCAATTACAGCTAATAGGTGTACAATTTGCGGTGACGTTCCAACTTTTTAATTTATCGAAATTAAAACAGATATAAATGATATATTATTATGATTTGCCTAATGTAACATAATGTTTTTTTAATTCATAAATTAATTAGGACTGCCTTCGTGACGCAGTGGTTTAACGCTTGCCTTGTAAAGCGATAGTCCCGGGTATGATTCTCGGGCTACAGGTGTAGTAGTTTGGTTTGTGGTAGGGCTTTCTGAATCCGCCTGGCTAGCTACCACCCTCAACGTCCACCGCTATAACAGCATTGCTGCGTTCCGGTACTCATACACGCGAGAGCGAGAAATATTTTGGGTGAACACGCTCCACCATCTACGGCTCCATTATCACTTAAAATCAGGTGCAAATGAAATCATTTGTTAGCTCATAAAATGTAAAAAGTATTATAAATTTCAACAACGAAATTAAACACGTCTTCTTTGAGTTTCGTTATTTATGATTTTATATTCACTCGCCGCCTTACTCCGCTGAGTAAAATATTTACGGGAATCCACTGTTACTCTTTTGTGTTGAGCTGGTTCTGCAAATATACGTATATCGGGCGCCGTGAATAGAGAAATGAAATGAGACAGACAGATGACAACGCAGCGTCGTTTATTCTGTGTGATGTAATAGTGAAAGAGAAATACAATACCGTATTCTCTAATCCAATTGTCGGAAGGACAGATGTGATTTATTACTCTGTAATATATCAGATTATATGTCATTTTAACATACTTTTGGTGATATACACTTCGGTTCTAAAAGCTTAGTACATATGAATGTCATTTTATCGATTATAACCATATCTAAGTAATGTACACTTCTGAATATAAGAAAAGAATATATTTTGTCAATCTGTTTATTTTCTTTTCGATATCACAACATACTTTGATAAATTATAGTATAATCGGGCTTGAAAAAACCTTACAACTATTAATACCTCACCATTTTAATTTTTAGCTCTGTATTTGAATAAGGGAGTTAGTTTTGTAATGCAGAGGGCATTACAAAACTAACTTTTTAACCGCTGCGTTTGGAGGTAACTTTAAGTAGCAAAATGAATACGTAAGTTTAAATTCTACCAAAAATAATATTAAACAACAGAACGAAAACGTCAATTAGAATTCTGTAATACTATGCATTCGATTATAAATAAATAAATGAAGGTTTATGAAGTACGATAAAGGAAACATGACTTGTACTGTCATTAAATATGTATAAAATTGATTGTTGATATACATCAGTACGCAATGAAAGTTGGTTAAACGTCATAAAATATATTGTACTGAGTTAGACATGTCGCGTATATTTTCATAGTGTTAATTTTTGAGTATTCTCCTTCGAATGCTTTTATATATTTTCGTTTCACTTTTTTAAATAGACTTTCCATTTTTTTTTTGTTTGAATCATGCTGGACAGAACAGGAGAAAATGAGGATCTCGCTTGAGATACAGGAATTTCTAGTCCAAGAGCCAAGAGTCACAGATTGGAAATTGCAGCTCCAATCAGGTGCTAAGTTATGACAAAGTGGTTCGACAAAAAAGAAACTGTATAAAATTAAAAAATAAATGATGGTTTAATAATATATTTTAAAGTATCGTTATACAGATATACTGACACTGAGGAAGGAAGAGCTCACGGTTCATCGGATCTGTGAGCCAGTTTCGATGAAGCTGTAATAGTCGTCAAAAAGACTAACAGCGCAAACTTGACCGAACCCAGCAGCTCTGAGGAAGGAACGACGCATCAAAAACGGTATACAACATTGTTCTCTGCTAACAAACTGTCACATGAGAAATTAATCTTTATCACGCGTCCATATTTTTCATCAAAAACCGTTTTCATAAAAGAGTATAACTCCGTGTCAATGTTTCCGGTGAACCGTGTAATAATTATGTAAATATGCGTTTCCTTAGGCAACTTAAAATTTTCCCTCATTAACAAAATTAAACTGTTTCAACTTATATTACTTGCAGCCACTACCACAACGAGCAATGAAGTAATAGAAAAAATACTGATCATGGGAGGTTTACTGTAAACCGATAGTAAGTAGACACTTTTACCTGTGATGGTATAAAGGAAAAACAAAGTTGTAGGCGATGGTGTTGTTGTGGATGCAGTGGTCTTATTGCTTGATCCTCCTGTACCTAGGACATTTCGCAGAAACAGGCAAGTAAATCATGTTGAGTACATTAATAGTAATATAACCCACTTTTTTACTCTATTTTCTCTTCAGCGTGGAATATAAAATTGTCGAAACATATATATTTTCCATTTTTCCAATGCTGAATGTAAGTTATAAAATTTGTTTTTCCGCGAGTACAATAGAAGTTGGATACATTGCAAAAAGGTCTTTTTACAATTTGTATAATCTGTAACAATTTATCTGCTTATTACTATTATTTACTATGTCACCTTTAATTATTTATTTCAAAATATACAATAGACGTGTGTAGGATTTTTTTAGTAATATTAAAATTTTCAAAAATTGACGTAAATGAGATAAGAAAAACCGTGGCTTATTAGGAGTTGAAATTTTTCAAGTTAAGTGACAATGAGACCGTAGATAGTGAAGCGTGCACGAACAGACAATAAGCTGATTCACACTTGTATGTCTGCTGGACACAGAAACACTTTTTTACCGGTATGTCGACGTTGTGCGAGAACTTATTCGGGTGGATCGGAGAATTGTTTCCACCATCAAAACACTACTACTCCTATGAGCTCGGAACAAGCGCCTCAATGTTACAAACCACGCGGTATATCACAGCATAAGCGTAGTTCAAGTTTTATTGTCATAAACGAGTGAAAAGTTTATCAAGGTGTTAGTAATACGCCTGCCTCTAACAAGCGGTGATTTATGAAGAAGCATCTTACATTCAAACACAAGATGTTAACCCTCGTCTCCTCAGTAACATGCGGACTGTGGCCGAACGCCGGTTTATAAACGACACGAGAAAACCCGTATCATACGAATAATAAACGGAGCTAATATATGTAAAGCAGTTATTATAAAGAGCCGTGAGGCGTCACAAGCGTCAGCTTTTACCTTAGCCTGTGTCATTGTTCGGAGCCACTGACACGTCCCGGACGTGCGCTGCGGAATGACGTCATATATAACAAACATCCGCCAGTCCCGTACGGACCTTTGCTATCGTTTCTGTTTATTTTCTATAGTGCTGTGTAGTGTAAACCAACACACTAGTTATTATTAGCTTGTCCGGGTAATACAAATGGAATATCCACGTAGCTCGAGATGCCTATTATTAGATCATCATTGTACTCGTATTTATGTTGTCGATTAACATACATCTATCTCTATAAAATTGTTATGCTACCAATTTAATTTAAGCAATTAATTAAAATCTAATTTATTAAATTCGTTATTAATTCATATCTCCAGTTTTCAGGTTACCACCAACAATATTAACAATAGTATTAAAGGAATATGACATTTAATTTTCTTACAACTGTTTTAAAGTTTATCTCAAACAAAGCTTTATCGTAGTGTTTTACTTTAATAACAGCACGCTCTCAGCAATTGGTTTTGTGTAGGAAACATCAGGAAACACGTATTCCCTAAAATAATTAATAGTGAAAAAAAAATTAGTAAGATTAGAGGAATTATGATTTAATTTATACTCGTTTTATAACAGATACATGTCTCGGAGACAGTATAAGATATGAATCTTGATAAAGTATTTTAAAGCGTTGTCTGCGATTTCCCATATGCTACAGGAAGCGGACATGCAACAGATGTGGATGTACGGCTGTCGGCGCCGAGCTGGGTGGCACGAGGCGGCTCTGCCACGTTGCGGTGTCTCCATCAGGTGATATATCAACAATAATTTAACATTTCATATATTTATCTCGTTACTTACTGCAGTAAAATTAAATGAACCTTTATTGTTGCTTACAGTGTTAAAAAATTAAGTAGAATCTGAGTTATTTTTGTTGAAACTGTTCTTTCTTTTCTTTGTTCTTTCGACAGTAGCCTCTTTTAAAGATTTTCTAGCCTCTTTGCCTTTTGCTATTCGAATCAGTCGAATCAGTTCAGCTCAAGCTACTCGTCTGACTTCGTCTTCCCAACGTTTCGTTTGTCCTCCTTTAATGTAAACGGTGTCCCTCGGACATGAGTCTGTTATTAATTTGGTATTAGTGATATTTACGTTTAAATCATTGAATCGAATGAGGGAGAGATTTTATACAAATTCGAGGGAAAATCGATATTAATAGCCATCGATTGAAGAACAGATAAATTACAAAATGTTTTAGTAAACATTGTCTAAAGAGGATTAGATTCACATCACAATTCAAGAAATTACACTGATTAACTTCCATCGCTTTTATATAGTCGATAGCTGAGCAGTCCCCACTTTACCCGTGTCGCGAAATCGATTAATGACGTCACGTTGCACGTGCGCACGTTCGTAAACAAATTATCGAACGTCTGTCGAAAATCACGGGTGTTGCCTATAAATACATTTTCACGCTCGTCCATGACTATCTAATTTCTATTACTATATAAGAAATAGTTAGTCCTTTTCACATAAAATAACAAAAACGCTGTATACCATTTGGTTTTCAAGATGACTTCTCACATAGTATAATATTACAATATTTTTCAAAGCAAATGTGAAAACTTTCAACATTTTATATTACACCAAGTGATTAGACTAATCTCATATATACGATATATGTAATATTTGCATTGTCATCCAGCTAAAGTAATTTTTTTTAGCACCTATATCTATATAATATGAATTATCTCTACAATCTAGATATTTTAAATTGTCCTTCGATTATTATTATCACCCCTTTCTGACCTTTTCTGTTGTGAATAGATATACCGTGTACAGCAGAGCAGAATTTAATTTTACGTACGATGATTTTGTATACAAATATCATAATGAATTTTTTACATAACTAACGCTAACCCCATGGTTACAATTGAATTAGTTGGATTGATTATCCAAAATAGTTACAGTCCAATCTTTATATATCATTTACCTTATCCCACCACGCCTATAGAACTGCATAGAATCTAAATTTATTAAACAGCTTCTCACTTTTTATATTACTTTATGGCATTTGTATTGTTATAACAAATATATTGCTGCCTTTATCTATATTTAAAAAATATTATAAATGACAAACAATAATAAGGGCATCATAGCTTCAATGAATATTTAGAAACCCGAAAGAAAATACAAAAAGCGAAGCTGTTGAAATGCTTGCAACTGTATAAGATATTAATAGCCGAGTAAACCATTTCTGGCGTCGCCTTAACGTTTCACCGTAAATAAAAAAAATCTCATCTTTCGTGAAAAACGTGGCATTACGTTATTTTTGCGACGCCAACCGTAAGTTTGTGTTTAGCGGCTCTGAGTCGCATCATGTTAATTATGTATAAGCACTTTGATATTTTTAATACTTTATCTTATATTTTAGCATGTTTTTGTGTTTTAAGATGAAGTGACGATATTTACAATAATTTCAATATTATTTTTTACAATATGCCATGAAATTTGTTAACAGTAAATATTAAACAGAAAGGAAAATGATAATGAAATATAATATGACAAAATCAATCTATTCCCGTCGAAAAATGTCGTAGTGACCACTTATCTAAATTAATTTATCCGAATCAAGTAAATTTGATAGAGGTGATCATGTTGTATTGAAAGTTTTTAATAAGTAAAATATTAAAAAATATGGTTAAAAACCAAAAACCAAGTACTAGTTGGTTAAAATTAGAAACCTCAATAGGGTTTAATAACTACGATTTAGGATTGCCGGCAAAATAATAAAGATAACTAAACTATCGTTGGAAATCCGGTTTTAGTTTGAAATCGAGCTTCTGCCTTCAATTTCATAGAATACGACCAATTTGTACTCAGTCTTCGGGAAATTTTATAATCGGAATTTGAGTGGTTTCGTAAGCCATTTTGATTTCCTTTGAAATTCTAAGACTAGCCTCCAATAGATGAAATATCACATAAACTTTTTGCATTTTCTTGTTTGCATTTTCGCATTAAATTAATATTTGACCAAAGTATTCCGAGTTAATAATAAACGATATTGAAGTTTTTAAAATATATTATAATCAATCATTAATAATTATTGGTATTTTCTTTAATAAAACTGGACAACATGCCAGGGATATGAGAATTTAGGTGTTTTTTTTTTTATCTATGATATTCTTGAAACTCTTTAAAAATTCACAAAATGATTGAATGCAAATTTATTACGTTTAAACTTATCGTCTGTTAGAACAAGTAAACTTAATAAGCATTGTATTAAAAATAAATATTTTTTAGTTGAAGGTCTGTCTTTATTTTATATTTTATATTCTGTCCCTCATTTTAACTTATATGTTCTTAGCTATTATTAAAAAAATGGCTATGCTGTTGAAGGATTATCTTTAATCCAAAATTTGTCATAATGATTTCAAATTTTCAAATACGTCCTTAATTTTTGTTTACGTACGGTTATGATATTAAGTTTAATATTATTTAAATCGACGATAACTGTTATTAAATTCATGAATACCAAATTTAAGTATTGGTTTACATCAGGTGCCACCGCAGCTCCTTTATAAAGTGGAATTCCTGAGGTCTGGAGCAAAGGTATTACAATACGTTCGCGAGAGAGTCCCGCCGTTCACGAATTACACGTTTCCAGGCGGGAAATTGAACGTGAGTGTTGTTTATTGCACTAATTTAATTAATTATTTTTAGTCTCGAAAAAACATTGCGTAATCTATGAATATGAATATGAGAATTGATGTGATTTTCTTTACGTTTTTAAATGTTAACTAAATATGCTTAAGCTGATCACATTTTTTTATTCCACTGCTGGTACACGAAGCCTTATCATATCGAGTGAAACAAGCCCATAATCTACAACGAGGCAAAGTACAAATTGGTGCATATCGCGTGTTCTCGAAAGCTTTAGTTCTTGGAATACGTTGATTTTTTTTTTCCTTCTCTAAATGGTTGTCTTCGCCGGAAACCAAATCTCCAAGAAAATCTTTTTTTATAGGCAACACTTGACTTCAATTACGACATGATGTTAAGTGACAACAACGCCGTAGATGTGAATGGTATTCTGGACGAAAGCGCTTTACCTTCTACGGATTTATTGTCACTTTTCATCGTGTGAAATAAAAGTCAAATGTTAACCCATTACGGCAAAAAAAAAGAGAAATCCTTTAAATGTTCTTTTCCAAATTATAGTAGCTTATTACGCAAGAAACATAAAGAATTTTTAGATCTTAAAAATAAAATATTGTCCTGTTTTATCTTAAAAAAATGTCTACGCTGTGTCAATAAGTGTTATCTTTGATGTCAAGCATGTTCAGATTTTAAAATAACAGATGTCTCTCGTGACTGAAAACTCTATTACGATCGAGAATCTGGATCCTTCGGCCTCTGGGCTGTATTGGTGCGAAGTGTCTCTGGAAACGCCGATATTCACAGCTGCTTCGCCCCCTCATCAATTGACCGTTGTTTGTAAGTAATTATTTTATTCTTGTCATACAAGTATCATTTTATTTCATTTATTTAACTAATACCATAATTTTATCTATCTATCTATATATATGTATATATACATATATATAA
>DWQX01004626.1:0-14604 GCA_018245475.1 Pharmacophagus antenor
TATATATATATATATTGTATATGGTAAAATAAAGGTTAATTATTTAATGGTTTTAAATATATGAGAAATCTTGTCCAATGTTATCGAAACACCAGTACTTTCTATTTGGTTAAATTTTCAAATGACGAATTCGAACCCATGGGCTTCGTTTCGTGATGGCACACTCAAAACCAATGTTTGTTGTTTATTGTTAACGCATGCTGCTTGGCAAGAAATTGAGTTTCTAGTTACCGATGATCCTTTTCCCGTCGGTGGCGAGGCGGCTCCTATCGAGCGTGAGCAGCAGGTTCCTATCGGGCTCGGGCTCCGTCACGGTCAGCAGGCCTTCTCCTTCTAGCTCCAGCAAGCGCATGAGCACGAAACGAGCACGCGCATGCGCCTTACACAACCAACAATGTTAAAAAGATGACAAAAAACTATAAAACTATAATATACTATGTGTACCTGTAACCACGTCTTAGTTGAAGGCTGATACATTTCAGTTGCTTTGGCAACACCATTCCACAGTAAACTGAGCCAATTCACATAGATCACATCTTGTGCCTCCTGTCCCTTATAGCCGAAGATCCTGTGCCAATTATATTTATTATTACTATTGAAATAAAGGGTCCGAGTAACGACGAGAACTAAATTCACCATCTGTAGCCTCATTGTAACTTATAACCAAGTGAAATTGAATTCAAAGGTTAGCCCATAGCGGAAAAAAGAGGACTGTTGATAAGGTAAGTAAATTTTCTTAAATTTAATTCACATACTAAAGAAAAGTTGACGAGAACAAGAGAATCGTTTTGGCATCTCTGCTTTAACCAAAAGAAATCATTGTACATGCGGGTGTCAGTAATAAAAAGAAATAATTTATATTACATATCACATATTTGGCGGCATTACAAGTTTGATTCGTTATTGCTAAATAATTAAACAATCAACATTTGTCGATTTTATTAATGGAATTTTCGCAAATATTGTAGGCAACAGTGATCACTTTTTTCACTACAGACACCTAATTTTTCATGAAGAGGCCACATCTAATATTGTTTCAGAAAATAGTATGAACAAAAACTAAAAAAATTTGCGTATATGTTGTTATCAAAGGGTTACATAGATTAAAATGGCAATGAACAGTGTTGGAATAAAGAAGGTTGATGAAGATTTAGTATCATATAAAGCCATATTATAAAATTTATCTGACTCGAGGTGTAGTCATATCTACCATATTGATCATATAAATATTTCATGGTTAAAATTTTTATGTATCCTATTTACACTATAGCTATTTTATTACATTTATTGTATAATAGTAAAAAAAATTAGGGTAAATTATTGTTATGTGAACATGAGTTAAGAGTAATAAAATTTTAATGGTAGTGACCCACTTGAGTATCTCTGGCTGTAGCGACAGGTACAGCCCCACCGCCTCCGCGCGACACTCCTCAAAGGCCGAGCCCAGCGTCGTGAACTTGCTATCATATGATTCACCCTCAGCATACCACGCCTCGATATGTTTTCCTGCAGTAAGCCCAAACATGTAGTGTATTAAAAAATAAAAAGATGGTAGGGTTTCTTGACACCCAGTTGATAAGTTACACACCCTCAATGTTATTTTGCCTCCATAACAGCGTTACTGTGCTTCAGCATAAGTATTCTGAGCGTATATATTTCATCTTCAACGTCATCATCGTCATTTTCTCATAGTGTATTTAATGTACAAGTTTTTTAAACTTTGGACACCATTGAATTTTAGTAAAAACACTTGGGTGGCTTTTTAACAACACTCCCACCACAAATATTTACGGGTGAGACATCGACGGTTCACGCTATCCTATGATCTATCTTGATTATTTTGTTATTAACATCGCTAATTAAACCCATTTTTATCGAGGGTATAAAAAGTATGCAATTAGCTTACCAGTGAGTGGATTCTTCACCTTTTCTTTATCGAAATTGAACGTGCCGTCAGCATTCTGACGTAGCAACTTCCCACTGCCGTGGCCCAATAGCTCATGCAGTCCCACTTGAACCTAATAGTTTAATAATTAATTTTAATTGTCTATTAAATATCATTATATTTGGTTAACATAGCACAAGATTAGCTTTGCAAGTAAATGTTTCCAAATTCATCAATCTTAAAAACCATGACCAATTTCAAAATTTGGGCTCTGCTATTAGAAAATGAAAAAAAATAATTAAATATTCCTTTTCTTTAATATAGCAAAACTAGCAGGTTGTGTGTTGTACATCCTGACTGCCATAATGATTCAGCGAATAATGCTAACACATTGTAAAAGTTATATTCAACATACTGGGGTAAAATATGACTTCTAAAAACGTTCATAATGTTATCACTGGATAAAATAAAATCCAAGTAACTGAAAAACGACATGTTTCTTTGATGCCACCAAGCTTAACCAATGTGTCAGTGTCCATTGTGCTAGCTAAACAGTAATACACAAATATTACTGTTATGATTTAAAGAGCGCTCTAGCCAGTTACATTAATGTCTCAAAATGACAAAGTGTGGTACTGTGTAAAAATTTATTAAATTGAAACTTTGCTGCATTTCTGCACAAGGTGGACTTAAAAATATCCTATCCATTAGGAATATCCCGATAACCCCTACCCATTGAATGAAAAAGAAAATATCAGGTAATTAACGATTATCACTTGTTAATGTTGCTTACTTCAAATGAAGCGACTCTGTACTTCTCTAGAAGATTTTTGTCAGCTTCAGAGAGGAATGGTATTATGGACTCTTTGTAAGCGGCTGGAATCACGTTGCCGAGGGAGACGTTCTTGAAGCCTTCATTCTGACGAATCTCGTCATCTGTCAATGATGAATATTTTTCTTTTTAATTTGGTAATGCTATTGTTGATACATTCATTGAAAAAGTTATTAGTATGTCTATAAAACAATAATGGCATGGTAATTCAGCAGTATAGTAATTTTTTTAATACTACTATGTGTTATCAAACAGGCATAACTATAAAATGCTTTAAGTTAAATCAACCTCTGCACAATGGTGCTTCGAAGCATTGTATTTATATTACGTTTATATATAACTCTGTGTATGAACTTCAAAGTATAATAACTAAAAATTTAAAGGAAAAGCCGAAATAATTGAATGTTATTAAATTCTAAGATGACCTAAAACAAAATTATACTAAAACAACTTACAATTCGGAATGTTAATTCCAGCAGGTATACCGCTGCCAGAAAATGTGAGAACATCTAAACTGGTGAAGTCAGGCCTAAGGAACGTGTCCTTTTCCAGGTCCGGTCCCCAAGGCAGAAGCTTAATGAAACGTTCCGCGCCGTCGACCAGAGCACCAAACTTCTTGGACATCTCTTTGTTAACCATCGCGACGAAACCTTCAAACTCGCCACGTTGACCGCTCGGATCACGGTAAGTTTCTATAAAACCTTGATACCTAATTTAAAAATGAAGATTTAGTCACATCATCTTGTTAATATAAAAATAAAACAATTTTGCTAATTTTCACTTCTTTCAATCGCAAACATTACGACTTAATTGCAATCTCAAAGCGTTTCGCCACTACACGTGGCTTCTCCAGATCTGAAGTTATGAAATTCTGCAAAGTATTTTCTCTATTACCAATATTTGAAAAAAAAAAGTTATATAAATAAAGAATAACACATTATTGATTAGCAACTTTGAAAAGAATCTGTGTACTTTCACAATTGTCATTTTGGTAATGTATGATTCTAGCTTTTAAAAACATTTAATTTTATAATTTATTTCAAAATAAGTTAGGAAACCAATGATCTATATAATTTATTTGAATTTCCCATATATTTTAATAGTACTTACAAAATAATACATTAAAAATACTTGCATGACGAAAAGTATAATAATAAAAGTTAAAAAACCTGTTATCATAAAAATAAGTATTAGGAAAAGTTATGTTTTATAAGCCGAAATTAAGAGAATACAAGTGCAATGAAAAACTAACATATCACTGGTCATTAATTTTTGGGTAGCAAAGGATTGTGATTAAAAATGCTAAATTAATAAAGAACTTGAGAATATAAGTTAGTTAATAAGTTTTTTCAAAAATGTAAATGTATTTTACGTTTCAATGATAGGTCCCTTATCCTTAATCCAAAATCTACTGCCTTCTTTATGTTCACTTAAATCGCCTTCTTTAAAGCTATTTATGTAATGTCTGAGCATATTTTTTTCATTATCATTTGCTGCATATTCCACTGCTTTCGCGAGGTTGTCGCACGCAAGTTTAAGTAGAGCTGAATAGTCTCCGCGAGTCACTTGGAAATATGCATTCTTATATTTCTCTTTGTCCATTGTTAATGGTGGTTTTGGCGATGATTCAACGCTCGCAAGATGAATAGTGTACAACGGTACTGAAATAATATTATGAGTAATCCATAAATGTGCAACTGAATAGTATATAATAAATAATTATTTGTAAAAATTGTATTACAAGATAATTAAATAATAGTTTTAGAAAAGTGGCACTGATACATCTTAGAAAGAGATACCAATATTTTTTATGTGTGTATTATAGATATAAATGTACTTTTGCAAAATAAAATATTTTTACTAAAATACACTACTTACAACCATCATCAGCTTTAGTCTTAAATGTTCGACAAATATAAGCCTCAATACGTTTTGTTTTCATCCAATCGTTTACCAAGTTTGAATCATTCTCAGTGCAATTGCTAGAGAAATATGTTGTAACTCCCTAAAACATGTAATAATTTTATATAAGAAAAGATTAATACACTCAATGTTAACTTAACAGTCAGAAAACCTATGTATTGTTCTAAATTCATTCACCGACTGAAACGTAAACATAAAACTAAGATCTTTCTCTATACCGTAAGTTACAAAGTCATTTGAATTTACTCACCTTATCAGCCAAACCTAAACTAGTCAGTCTTGGTGCAAGACTGTACATAGGTTTTTGAACTTTTTGCCATAACTTTATTATGTGAGTGTTATCATTTTCATATGCTTTTGAAGATTTAACAATGCGTTCAAATGCTTCTATAGATAAATTTGGAATGAATTTAGTATCTCCAAAGCCTTTGTAATTTCCACTATTTGCAAATAAACCCCCAGCATATACCAGGAATGCCTGTAACAATGAATAGTTGAATAAACTAATACAAGCATAAGCATTCTGTGCACAGATACTAGGCATATTGTGTATTTAAATTTATTAGTGTCATATAAAATTTCCCATTATTATAAAGTTTTGATACAAGTAAATATATTATGAAGGTATATTTGTCTTCATTCAAAATTATTATCTAGCTCTGCATTGTTATACACTATGATATATATAATATATATTATAACAAAAACTTGACCATTTACAAAAAAACATGTTTATAATGTAATAAATACTGTCAAGTATAGTTTTATTTTTAATTTTATATTAAAATAGACAAATAGTAAAATATGAACTGCCGTCTTATCTATTAGCAAGTGGTTAAACTAGCAGTTATAACCTAATCATTTTTCATATATTTTCAATTCCATGTCATGGATTTTTAAGGAAAGAAATTTACATAATTACTGAAATAGATTTATTTCAAATAGCTACTGCCAATTTTGGAGATTTTCTTTTTCATTCAGAGATTTATCATTAATATAATATTTGTTGGTGACATCATTTTACAAACATGCAAATTATTTGTACCAATTATAAAATCTCTTAAAAATCTCCATGACGTGAATTGTTTTTTTATTGGATTTGATCTATGAGACTGTACTGGAAGAAAAATTAACACTATACAAATTCACCAAACATGCAATGAAAAATAAATATCCTTGTAGCTATGATTTATACATTTTTATTTTTACCTGGAAATCATCTTCAGAAACGCCTCCTTTCACAGCAGACTCTTTTAGTTTCTCCAAAGGTTCTCCTATAAATATTCTGTGAAGAAGTGAAAAGATCTTTGGAGACTCTGGACTTGTTTGAAGTAAAACAATGAGTCCACCATTCCAAGCAGCCTGTAAAATAAACATTACAGATAATGTTACAGTTAATGTAAGTAAATATTACTCTAACCATCATTGTATATTTAGTCCTTATAAGTAATTGGATAAGTGAAAGGTTCAAAAACAAATATTCAACATTTTAAGGTGCAAATTGTTTCCTGGTTAATCCAACAGAACAATAACAAATATATAAAACTAAAGACTACAAATCTTCGTAAAGTTCCTTAAGGCTTAACGAAAATTGAGCTTACTCCGTAATTAGGAATACATTAAAACAATGTTACTTACATTACTCAGATAATGAGCATAAAGTTTCTCTTTTTTGGTCAAATTATTAAATGCTTGTGAACTATCCAGTTCTACAAATCTCTGATTATTCGGTAACAAAAAATTTGATTTGTCTTCCATTGCTGAAAATTTGCAATATAAGAATAATTTTTAAACAGAAATTATCTCTCCCTCACGAGTTATCATAACTTTATCGACGATGTCGGGTACTGACCATTAACTAATTTTGCCAGCTGCACAATTTTAGATGGAACTCGAGCTATTCCCGATAATTTCTTTTTATATTTACCAATAAATGAATCAGCATTTAACAAATGCCGGCATTTTATAAGGTTAATAGTCAGAGTTCGAAACATTTGGATAGATTTTAAATATTTTTTGTACACAAATATTATTCCATACTAGCTGTACTTACTAAAATTTGTTATAAAGTATATTTCTTAATTCCTAAAATAAAAATTATAACAACGATAACTATTTTCAGCTCACTTTGAACAGAAAAATATTATTTATTACAGATAAAATATTCTAAGTTGTAGATTGATGCATAGTGCTCCAGACTAAATTCACAAACTCCATTAACGACAAATAATAACGTTTTTTTTTTTACTTTCTTAGTTACATCCTCAGCAGACTGCATTGAATAACGTATATGTTTTCAAGGTTTTAGAATATTTTTTCTTCCAATATTAAGTAAATAAACTAACTTGATAACTTGATAACGTTTCCAACGTAGAGAAAATTCCTGGATTATCTATATTAAAAACGATATTTTGTTGAAATTTTTTTGAAATATGACTAATTAATATAAAGTAATAATGCGTACACTTAATTCACAGCGTATTATATGATATGAATATCCTCTAATATTGTATAATTAATATAAACATTTTATTCACTATTAGTTATATTTAGATCCAGTAACTTAAATAAAATACGAAATTAAACAAAAACTTACTAGAAGCAAATTTTAGATTTTAATTTTTTATAAAGTTTGTTATAGTTATTGTCAAATTAAAGTCAATGTTGAATAACTTCAGGTCACTAATCGTCTAAATTTAAATTCACTACTTTGCGTATTTTTTAGGGAATAATAAAAATGCTTATATTACGTAAAGGTATCTCCTTTTTTATTTACTTTATAATCTATCATTTGTACTACTCAATATTTTTTTATATATTAAGTCTGTGAATTGCAGATTATTGTCTGTGAAATGTAGTAAACACTCAACATGGTTGATTTCTCGTTACTGTCTATTGTAATTTAGGATAAAATAATTTCTTAATAATGAATGAGTAATTTTTAATTGGGTTATATTTATTTCTTTGAAAATGTCTTCAGAAAGGTAATCAGTTCCATTGAAGTTTGTATCTAATAGTAATAAATTTTTTCCGATAATATTTGAAAGTTGCAAAATCAATAAAGTATACGGAAATCGCTAATGTCACGCCCCGAATTTATTTGTTGCTGCGGGTTAATGTAACTAGAGTCCGTTAAAACGATTTGCGATGATTTATTCTAGGGTGGAATGGGTGGAAATAATCGAGCCCAAGACAAAGGAGCATATGTATGCTAACCTAACTACTGGTGAATGTGTTTGGGACCCACCTGAGGTAAAAAAGTAGTTACTAAATATTTAAATAAATTGCTTTATTTAGAATTTATATTTAAACAAGATTAGTTTAGTTTTAAACGAGAACTTTTACATGTTATGTAAAACTTTAAATAATTTTTAATCGTGCTTTCTAATTTAAATTTTAACAGAAAAAAAAATATAGTTTCTGTGGATTTCATACATATCGTTTAATACTTTTTGATCCTAAATTATGCAAGAAGTAATTTACATGTATTATTAATATTTTTCTTATTTAATATATGTTCACGATTTATGGAAATAATGTCATGATCTAATATTTTTGTTTTTATAGGGAGTGAAAGTTAAAAGAACAGATTCTTCTCAGTGGTGGGAGTTATTTGATATTAATACGCATAGGTTTTACTATTATAATGCTACAACACAGGTGAGTGTAGTTACATTTTATTTGTGAATTTGGTTAATCAGAAGTTGATTTTTTTTTTCTTAAAATATTCTAAATATTCTAGACCACTGTATGGCATAGGCCTACGGACTGTGATATTATACCACTAGCTAAATTGCAAACATTAAAACAAAACACAGATCCACAAAAAAGAAGAGAAACTGCTACCCAAACTAACCAAGCAGCACCCCAGGTAAATACATTTCAATATTAATAAAAAATGTATATTATTCCGGAGGTAATATAAATATCACACTATGGCAGATGATTCATTAGTTCCATAATTATGTTCATTCATAACTACCACAAATTTTAATATTGTTTTTCATTAATGCAAACCCTGTACTATTTACTATCACAGTAAAAGTTATTTACTTAATCTTCACCTTTATAAACGAAATGTACTGTTCGTGCATAATAACAGCAGGCTTATAATAAATTGCATTTTTATTTGGTTTAAGGTTCCATCCTTGCTTGATCCAATAAGCAGCAATGGGAACAGTACAGCTGCAAGTGTCAGTAAAATTTCTCCCAGTAATACAAAGAATATCACCATAACACAAACAAGCCCTGTGAGGACAAGGAGGTCACATTATCATCACAGGTAATTAAGAGAACACAGAGCGGTGTTTAATTCATAATAAAATTAATCAGTTGATTTTTAAACATTGATATATTACATAATAAATGCTGAAACTTGAATCAATACTTGAATTGAACTTTGAAAAACACAATTACTATATAACAAATATTAGTTGTGTTGTTTAATGATTTATTGATAGGAAAAAAAACAGTTTATTTTAGAAATTCTTTTATTTCGACTAATATTGACTGTCTCCATGGTGCAATGGTTTAGCCGCTTGCCTTGTAATGCGGAGGTCCCGGGTTCAATTTCTGGGCCACATGCGTAGTGGAGTCTGGATGGTGGTAGGGTTTTTCAAAACTGCCTGGCTAGCCATCACCCACAATGTCAATCTGCCATCATAACAGCATTTGCTGCATTCTGGCAGTCTTACATGTGAAAAATCAGATTTATTTTCTGGTCGAACACGCTTCACCATCTATGGCCTCATTGTTACTTATCAGGTTTAATAGAGGCCAAGTGTTAGCTCATAACTAATGACAAAAAAGATATGATGATTAAAATTGTGGTTTGTGATCAAAAACTATTATTTAAAAAGATTTTAAAAAATTGTTTCTGGTTAAAAATAATAAAGATTTGAATACAGTGAAATCATGAAAAATTATTCTATAAAAAATCTGTTTCACATTTCTCTGAATAAATATTTATAAATATATTTAAGTGAAATGTATTAACAAATACTAGACGAAATATTACGACCTATAGAAATCACACAAAAATATTTTTTCTACTAACACTTTAATGAGATGGACTCATTAAAGGGTCCAGTTTAATTTGATATTTTTAAGTGTAACATTGTAGTAAAGTATTTTTGATAACTTGTTTAAATTAAAAAAAAAAATTTTAAGAATAAATTATAACTATATGCAGAAACAGCGGAGAGAGTCGCCGTGGGAGGCTTAGTGAAGATGGGTCCACTGGACTTTGTCGTCATACAGACTCGGGCCGATCATCAGATAGCAGCATTAGTAGTGCTCAACAACGGCGGAAACAGGTATTTACTAACAAGTATCATTTGTAGTTATTAAATTTGTTAAAAATATCCATTGTTAAATGTTGTTTTTCATATTTATACATAGCAAATTGTATATTGTAAGTTGAAGTGGTGTGGATTGCTTAATTTTCTATGGCCACAATAGAATGTTATTTCCTTTATTAGACAATGCAGAAATGATAATAGCTATCGCGCGACCCAAATGTTGGGTCCAATATGCGTATAAGAGGCGGTGAAAGGTTACGGGGGTCAAATACGTAACCGATTTATTCCGTCCTAGTTAAAAATGAATTTCAATACAGATATTAAATTTCGTACTTATACAATACTTAATTCAATGTAATAATAAGCTTTGTTAAATAACTCATCACTTAAATATACCAAAGGTTTATTGAAATTAAATTTTAGGAATGATCTATCGATTCATCATAAAAGTTGTTGTTTTTTAAAAGGTGGTGAAAAGTTTGTTAATGTTGTGCAAAAAAAAAAAACAATTTAATACACCTATAATTATTATTCAATTAACTAGCACGCTTATACAGGCTACGTGAATAAATTATGCTCGAGGTCATTAGAGAAATCATTTGTCGGAAAATGGTAGTAACTTTAGAAAAAAGTAGCTACTTACTAACTACTAAATTCCTGTTTGTTGCAAGACTATTATTTGTGGTAATTTCCATAATTACGATTTTACAATTATGGATTTTTTATTTTATTAAACGAAGTTGTAATATTGAAGATTTATGATAGTGATATGGATTTTTTTCGAACCTGTCTGGGCTATCTACCGCTCTTAATGTTAGTCAGTCCCATAACAGCATACTTGTGTTCCGGTATTCATACATATGAGAGTATTCTGGGAAAGTTTAGTTATCCACGGTCTTACTGTTGAGGCAATGAGTTTACACTTGATCCGAATTTCACATGATGTTGGTGATAATGAGACAGCAAACGGTGAAGCGTGGTCGTCTAGAATACCCTGGCTTTCATATGCTTGTCTGCCGGAATGTGGCTATAAGTAGCCACATTGGTGGCCCGGGAATCGAAATCGTAAACGTCTGTGCCACGGATGCAGTCAAATATGATATGTTCCTATCGACTATTTTTGTTTCTGTTCTTTGAGTTTGTTTTTAAAGTCCGTTCGATTGGTAAAGTAATAATATCAGAATATTTTAAATGTTTAAATGTAATCGTTGCGAAAGGAGCTGAATGCTGTGGCGTGCAGCGTTCCCGTATGCACGCCGCAGTTGCGGAAGCGATCGAGCGCGACCCAACCGCACGACTCTGATAAGTGGTCACCGCACTCGGGTGGGTATTTATTTTACTGTTTTCTTGGGTGCACGATTCATCAAAATGGATGTGGAACTTAGCATTATTGCATTTTATTTCTTAAATCCATAAGAAAATATCTCATCAAAAAATAATTCGACAACAATGAGTAATAAGTGGTTACAATTTAGAATTTAAGATTTTTTTTTAAAATATTACCTGTCCATTTGAGCATTTACTGTTATTATAATATGTAATATTTATGTATGTGTGTATGCATGTATGTATGTTTATGTACGTAATTCTGTATGCTAGACAAACTATCAATTACAATGAATTTTTTTGTATATATTTTTTCACACTATTTTATTTCTATAACCAATGTGTCCATCCTAAAATTGTCTGGAAGAAACTGCTTTTAGCTGTAAGACCACACTTGCACTCTGTCTATTTGTAATTTCTTTTAGTTTTTGTTTTTTATGTGTATATTATTTTATTATTTTTGTATGCAATAAAGACTATTCTATCATATTATTTGGTATTCTTAGATTTGTTTTTGACATTTTACAAACATGCAAATAATGGTTGCAGATTATAAAAATCTCTTAAAAAATAGTAATGACATGTATTGTTTTTTTTTATAGTATTTGAAAGACTAGTGGTAGAGTGAAAATGTAGAATAACTCAATTATTGTAGGGAAGGTTACACCTTTGTTCGTTAGATAAACTTGTTATATATTTTGACACACAGATCACTTCATTCAAGGAGTACTTTTTGGATCATTAATTTAAAAGTGTATGATATGTGTATGTTGTATTTAACAAATCGCGTGATTTTTTACAGGTTTAAACCGCAGTGGCAGTTTTATATCTCCTAGGAAAGACGCTTCCGATGATTCGATGCACGAAAAATACTTCAAGTCTGTAGAAAGTACACCATTAACCAGACGCAAGGTGAACACTATTTAATTTTAGATTGCATTAATCACTTAGAGAAATTGAGTTTTTATAATAAGCCAGCCGTCATCCGGCGCCTTCCCTGGGAGTAGTATTTTTTTTAAATATTAAGATTAAATCCATTTTAGTATGTGTACCAATTACTGTGTCCATCGAGTTGGAGATTAAAAAGTTTCATTGAAATTCTAATGTTTCTTTATTATGTTCACGGGTAGAATAAAATTTCAAATTAACCCTGACTTAGTGGACACCTACACCTTACAAAAAAACCATCCACCAAATTGCGTGTCTATACGATCTGCAGCTTAGACTTTGCATTTATATTGGTTACAGTCAGTCAGTGAATGAGTCAGAACTTTGAATTTCATTAGTATGATAAGTATGTAAGAAGTGAGGATACTTTTAAAATTATTTCAATATTAATACCTGCTCTTAATATCATTTTGTGACGTCATTACTGCATTAAACAGGTCCGCATAAGAGTGTTTCCATTCATCCAGACATTTCTTAGTAAAAATTGAAAAAAATAAAAGTAACTACTTTTAAGTAAGGTTAAAAAAGTTACAGAAATCTGTAATATGACAAAGTATGTTACGCAACATTTACCATATTGCCGATTTAGAATTTTTTATTTTGTTAGCGGGTAATAATTTTTTAAATCATTTTACATATCTTACAGCTTAAGCAACAATCGGCGGGTGGATCGTCGTGTGATTCAGCCTCGCCTCAGAGTCCTAGCAGCCCTTTACAAAAACCTCAACCTACACCTTTTTTACAGGTATTTCGATGACAGTTGTTTATTTATTGTATAATACATTTGTCAGACATTTGTTTATTTATTGTATAATACATTTGACAGACATTTTTTTATTTATTATATAATATAACAGTTTTTTTTTATTATAGAAGACATAGTTTTAAGGACTGATTATGGTGATCATAGATTATATTTTAGATACTTATTAAAATTTATTTATTATAAATATTTTTCGGATAATTACAAAATATGTGTCACACTAGAAGTACTAACATGGGTGTAGTATATTTTGGGAAAAAATAAAAATAGGTACATTTTGTCTGTGTCCGATATGATGTGCAAAAAAAAAGAAATTACTTCTTTTACAGACAACGGCAGCGCGGCCATCTTTGGTTTCTTCCATATCGCTTGCAACTGAAGCCGCTGGTACTCGGCTCATGCACAGTCTCGAACGGCCGCATCAACTGTCGCGCCATGCTCGGGAACGATTCTCCGATAGGTACTTGTACCAATGCTCATAATGGCAATCAGAATGTAGTATAAAAACAGTTAGTAGTTCTTGAAGTATGAAGCAACTCAATTCCAGGTGTTCTAATTTGCCTTTGAACTGCGACTTATTTACTTGATATAAAAATCTTGTTTTAAATTATATTGAATGTAAAATATTGTGTTTTCAGGCACTTGGACAAGGATCGCCTGGCAGAATTAGATCGCATGGACAGGTACCCTGACAAGCAAGCCGTGTACAGCGTGGACAAACCTTTCCGGCAGACCAGTCTAGATCTACGTCATAATGCAACTTCCGCCAATTGGCATCAACCTAGAGAGTTTACTAGGTTTGTACATTTATCAATAATATGAATTGGTGTATATACAATCTAGGTGTAGCATTATTATCCAAAAAATATTTAGTATCCTCAGGCACCATCGTGTAATATAACGTTTATAGAGAATTATTGAAAATATGCAGAGTAATTTTAATAGAAAAATAATATATCAATCCGTTGATGATTTCAAATGTTGATTGTGCTGTTATTCTATAAATAACTTTCATAATTATCGTCATACTGGCATCGTTCGCATGCGCATGAAGCAGGCGTCAGCAGGCGGAGCCGGAGCGGTACACGTCGAGTAAGACGTCAGTGTCGTCGGGCAGTAGCAAGCACCGTACGCCGCCTCACGAGCCGCACCACAACTTTATGCGCCTCTCCTCAGCGAACGAGCAGGATAACATCGCAGCTGGTGAGGTTCTACTATTTAATATGTCTTAAGGCTGATACAGATTTTTGTGCGTACTGCAAAAAAAGTGATGTGAAACAAATTTGTTTCGATAATGTGACCTATAAATTAACTGTTTAATACCCCTAACGAATTTAAGTTGTACACTGTTTTAAAAATTCAAGCTGGCATGTATATCATCGATGTAGTTACGGTCTGATTAAAGATTAATGTGAGCCACTGGCTCTGATCGCCCAATGAAACAGACACCAGTGACCCATCGGTGGTACGCGGGGGCTTGATGTTGTTAAATAACGACTCTTGTAAAACGTGCATTTTTACAGTTTGCATTATGTGTATATTTTTGCAGTATGTATGTACTGTATATAGTAATATTTCTTTTACCTTTTCAGTTAATTATAAACTTAAATGCGTGAATCTAGAGCCA
>DWQX01004627.1:0-14604 GCA_018245475.1 Pharmacophagus antenor
CTGGTCCTTACGCGGCACTCATCTGTGGTAAATAAACCATGCCCATTTATGGCATAGTCATTGTGTAAAAGATAAGATAAATGGTATTTAGACATTCAAAATGATTAGTAGATTACACAGGTGTTCATATTGTACGTTATCCTACGCAGATTTAAAATATTTTGCAAATTATAACCTGTGTACAAAGTGATCTCAAACTTTAGGCCGGCAGTGTATATAACAATTTTAGATACTTGATATCTTCAAGTATTGTACATTACCATCAAGCAGATATTATCCTTATATTATTTCTTCCACAAATAATTTTATCATCATTATCAAGATTAAGCTAATGAGTTTGAAAAATATAATTTGTCATTTTCACATTACCTGAGCTGTTCTCTGCTAGAAACAGGCCACTACTAAGAATATCCTCACCAATTAGTGCAAGTTAGCCGCATCCAGCTGCTTCCCACCATCTGTCTAGATCGTTGGTCTTCTTAATGTTATTAATATAAATAATTATATATTAACTAAGAAAAACTCTGTTTTATTTGCAAATCGCCGTATTTCAAAATTAACTATTTACAATTCATTAAAAATTAGTTTACTAGATCGAAATTGTCTACAATTCTGAACTCGAAATTATTGGTTCACAGACTCTCATTTCTAGCGATGGTCTTATTATTGTGGATGTTGGAGTATTAGCCATTTTTTCTACTTCTGATGGCAATGTTAAGTATCTCATAGATGGGGATTATTACGGCGAAATATCTTTAATTACCAATGAAAATTTTGCTTCCTTATCTGTTATTGCATTAACTCCAAGCAAGGTAATTTCTGTAACAAATTATTATTGATTGTAATTTTTCCTTTCCTTTTGTTTCCTTCCTTGATAAAAATTTAGGAACATTGCTTACCGTCCAATAAGCTGCGTCCAGGCCACGGCTGTCAATTGTTCTCTTTGTTTAACTTATGTTTATTCATATTGTTTTTTCTTTATTTTCAGCTTCTGTTTTTAGATAAAACTGTATTTAGACGTATTATGCGTCGTTATCCTAAATTATTTGTTACAATGAAAGAACAAATTTTAAATCAAATAAAGTTAAGGAGATAATTTTTGTGTTTCAAGATTTTTATGGCGAATCTTGCGTTTAATAATATTGAATTTGTATTTCCGATAGAACGTTGAAAGACTGAAATGTAGATCAAATGAATGAATTTAAACTAAATTCGACCTAATAAGGATCTTTCTGTTACATAGCTGGTGAAACGAGAAATCTGTGATTAATGGTGTAGTTACTTAATGTTACACAGAATCTTTCGACTACCATCGTTTTTTTTTTTGGCTGATTACTTAGAAATTAAGAAAATTTGATATCTACCGTCAAGTAAACCGAAGCTACCTTTTTTCGGTCTAAACGGCCGCGACTTCTAGAGATATTATTAAGGAAGTTATCTAGAATGTAATGTGTAATGCATTGATATAATATTTTTCTTTCAACATTGTTAAACGTTGCAGTTTTTTTTTATTAATAATAAATATTTCAATAAATAGTCTCGCATTTGTAATGTCTTTGCAAGAATAGCACTTAACCAAGTATACAAAAACAAACTAATTATTATAATATAATTATTAAAGGTGTATTCCATTTCTTGTGATCTTGTGAGTCGCAGTTTTTAAAAACACTATTGTTTTTTACACACCTCATGGATTAGTTTTTTTTTTATAAATTTAGGGTTGCGTCTTTTGTAAATAACGTAGATTTCGTAAATAACAAAGGTTTCGGTGGGCGACGTATTAAAATGGGCTAAAAATTAGCTATGCAAATTAAATACCACCTGGTTTTGTCGATTAAAATATGAGTTAAGATACATTGGTTGTACCTATTGTTTATTTCTATCTGTGGTGTAAGATGTGTAGGTATCTACTAAGTATTTTCATTTGTATACAAACATAAATGGTGACGTTCCTATGAATTTTAAATTTTAAGTAACATTATCGGTCAGCTCGTGATGGACATTATAATTAGACCTTATTTTATGTTTACAGCTGACAAAAATACAGTGACTTACGTTTACTAAAACAATTTTATTACTCGTACAGTATTCCGCAAACATGACCGCTTGCTCACACAGGGAATGTGAAATTGTTTTTCGTCTAATTCTATTAATATTCTCAGTAGTATCTTACATTACGACATCGGCTTTGAGAAATGACAACTGGCTGTGTAACTAATCACCGTGTTAAATGTTTGGGAACGCTCACTGTCATTCTTTTTTATTTATATAAATTTAACATTATAGCGGAGCATCTCATTTCATACGATGGGAAAGTAGAGCTTTTGTAGGAATTTGCAGTTTATGAAGGCTTTAACATTTTGTGTTAAGACTTAAAATGAATGTCAATAGTTTTATAATTTTACCGTCGTGATTGTCTCAAGACCAAAGCCTGTCAAGGAAGATTCACTGCGACTATTTCTGCTGCTAAGCTGCATATGCTGTGGCTACGGCATGCTAGGTCTTGAACTCGATAATTTGTAATTGGACGCAGCTTAAAAGATGCGAAATATAAGTCATTGCATAATAAACTTCCTTTAGTAAACCGATTAAGATACAATATGCTGGGATATTAAGAGGGTTTTGAAAAAATAAAAAAGGTGACAATGAAGTTTTACTTTGTTTTTTGTAGAAAAAACCTGTAAATAGGAAAAGTTGTACTGTTTATTGTGTAACAAAATTTGCACCACTATCTCAACTTGAATACTATATTATATTTTTATATACAAGCCTTAAAACATGTTAATCTGCTTTTTCTTAACTAAGCTTAGTTGTATCGCAGACTTGTTTTGGTTATTTCCTTGTTTTTGTAACAAACACGCAATTAATGTTATGAAACGGTTAAAATAAAATTTAGCATTGGAAAGATTTTTAATGACCATCACTATAAAATGTGTCTCTGAATTTATTAACTACTAATTCAATTAATCATGAAGGTAATCGTGGGTAGTGTAATAATTACGACTCCAACCAATAATTGGGTGGTTATCGAAAAAGTTGATATAATATATGAATCACAATAATACAATGACAATATGATTGCAAACATTAAATTTTATAATATTCTAAATACAGGTTGCGTACTTGTGTACAGCGCAAAATGTAGCACAAGAAAAATATTTGTTGTAAGTCGTTACGTATTTAGTGAGCATTTATTGAGAGAGTACTAGGTAAATAGCGACTGCATTCGTAACTTTAAATAGATCAAATTATTGTTATATCAAGAGTGAAAAGGTATCTTCATTTTTAACGCTGTTTAAACACTGAGAAGGTGAAAATAGAAATTTAAATATTTTTTTCCATTGTATCAACTAAATATACCCAATACGAACAAATATAATTTTTTCGTACTGAATTCGAATTCATATTCGCATTTTAATTCGTAATTAACGAAAACTACATTTTTATAAATTGCATAAATAAACAATTACATAATTGTAGTAAATTAGTATGAGTATATTTTAATAGCTAAAATAATATATTAGGTCAGCTGGGTAAAATATTTGAATATAAGTTAATAATTATAAATAATATAATATCTATCTACATTATTATTATAACGATATAATCTAAATTTAAGACCCATTCATAATTATGGCACACAGATTCAGAATGACAGATTGTGCAGTACCGCATTTTAGCATATCATTCTAAGGAATAACAGAGTGCGTTTTGTCGTATCACACATTGCATTAGCTGCTACGCTTTATTTATAAGGGCTCAACAATTTTTAAATACTTAGTAAGTCTTCTGAAATAAACTTTAAAAAATTAACTAGAGAAAATAATTATAAAATGAAACTTTGTAATTATTTTTAAATTTATATTGCTTTTAACCTAATTAAAAAAAGTAATAATATTTTCTGATTAATGATCGAAAAAGAACTCTTATTTTTATTTGTTACAAAAAACATTACA
Organism: Pharmacophagus antenor; assembly: GCA_018245475.1. Classification (NCBI taxonomy): domain Eukaryota; kingdom Metazoa; phylum Arthropoda; class Insecta; order Lepidoptera; family Papilionidae; genus Pharmacophagus; species Pharmacophagus antenor. The sequence goes on from DWQX01004627.1 coordinate 3,957, forward strand.
TATATAATTGTGGTTTTCAATTAAGAAATTTATATAATTTATTTAAAAAAAAGTAAATTTTTGTTTTATTTTTTAAGCTGCGCGTACATTTCCGTGCTTCATACTTTTGGATGCAACTTGCGAACCTAAAGTCTCGGTTTAAAAACTGTCATTGGTCTATAACAATTGTTATTAAAAACAAAAAATAATTATCTATTTACATACAAATTGTTAAAGATTCTTGTTTTGTTCCATATATTACAAGTGGATAGTATTGTAACTTCTATACTGTGCAACCAATTTTATGTTATTTTTGTATTATAGATATGTCTGGTTTTTGCGATATGTATATAAATGACTGTTATAGTCGCTATGCAAATTCTAAGTAATATAAAAATTAATAATATTACTTCGAGTTGTATTGAAGCATATATATGTTATCATTAGACTAATAATATGTCAAAAAAGGCATAGGCAAAGTTTTTGTACAATTGTTTATGTATTACCAGTTCGGAATGTTAGAAATAAATATAAATAGTATTTCTGAACACGTCTATAATACTCAAAAGTGTTAACGTTTTAACATTGAATTATAAAGTTAAAATCATTAACTTGATTAAAATTATACGACAAAGTTAAAGTATTATGTGTGTTTATTTTGATCATTCTTTTAAATACGCGCAGAAGATGCGTCGTAAAAGAGAAGAAAACTTATTTCAGATCAGATTTCTTTTCATAAGATTCTTGATCCGAAACTATTGCAACGTTATATAATAACCGGTTAGTTTATGTTGTTACGTTTTGTTAATCACAACTGTGATAATTATCACTTTTCTTACATCTATGCAGGTCAAAACGAAAGTTGATCTATGTGAAGAATGTTATAAATGCAACGTCCACATTGGGTAACTGCGACGTGCATCGAGTGCCATGGCCGGTGTTTAAAATGTTAGTGTTTATATTAATCCAAGTGTTGCTAACTCCTACCGTTATTCAACAGCGCTGCAACCTCTAATGGTGAAACTGGGATGCCTCTGTAACCACGACTGGTATGCCGAAATAGCAGAATATATCATGCTTATTTTTTCATATTATTTCTTACAAAATATACGACTAACCCACATTGCAAGTTTTTCTTAAATTAATTTAACGTTCGGTAACAACGTAATTATTCTTACGGTTGGTGAAATAAATAATAATATCCGAGAAACCTATACTTTGTTATTATTTCGTCGTCATCGAAAGTACTTTTTTTATATACCAAATATAATTTCTTTTAAAGTTAGTGAATATTAAATTTATACGAATGTATTGTAGTTTATAGATCATTCGTGTCTGAAAAATTAATATAAGGGAATATTGGGATCTCTCGCACAGTTTTCACTTTCTATTATTTATCTTTAAACGTAAGCGATTAATAGTTAAAAAACAATTACCTTCCAATAGTGTGTACATCTGTCTTTAAATAAATAAACATTATGAAGCGTCATTACATGAAAGTGATAAAATTTTATTATATAGATAATATTTGTACGGATCCCAATGATTAACACTAGATCTACCGGAGCCGTTATTTTGACGGTCCAATTCTTGATAAAATGTTTCGTATACTAATGTGTTTGACAATTTAATATTTTTATACTCCCTCTGGCAATATTATACATTATATTGCAAAACAGGAAAAATAAGAATACAATTATGCACAAAATTACTACAGACGCGAAAAGAAAAACATAAAATGTGTCGGTAAATCTAGTGTTATGTGAATAACTTGCTTTTGTGCTTCGTTGCATTGTAATGAAGTTGCAAGTACAATCAATCCAAAATGATATTAAACATTAGAAAAATTATTAATCGTACTTACTCTTAACAGTGGATTGTGTAATAAACTTTATTAATTTTATATGGGTATATTTTATGTAGGTTCTACACCGCGACAATTTGCTCATCACTAGAAATGTTCCGTGATACTGTATTGCCCGATTTTTCTTAATGTAATGTTATATCTGTTACGTGTTTTTTCTAACAGCTTTTTTATTTTACCTTTATTTAGGTGGTTATATAGCTGGGGAACGTGTTACTTATACATATGTATAATATGTATAAGTAACATGTTTAAATGATACGCACATTGTCTATTAAAATCAATTTTTTTTTAAATTGGAATTTATGCAATCACTTATAATAGTCAATCATTTTAAAAAATTTTACTTCATTTATTTGCAGTACGTCCTTCTTTGAGAAGAAATTACGAGAAACAAAAGATGCTTCTATGGAGTTATCCTACTCGCAATTATAGTATTATATAGGGTATCCATTTTATAAAGAGCAATTTATTTACTAATCTATAATCTTTTATATGCTCTTTCTTGCATAGAATGCGTTTAACATAGTTATTTAATTAATGGCAAAAATTATTACATCGTTTGGTAATTTCTTGCAGAAACGAATACATTGGCCTTTAAAAGAATTTGATATTTAATTAATTCTGATAGCGGGCATAGGGAGTTTGTTTTCTATGGCTTTGTAAGGCCTAACTTGTACAGTCCGAATAGCTCGTTTATGGACTATGAATATAAAACTAAAGTCCGACGCATTGTAATGTTTATTTTTATATATTACTCCTAAAATAAAAACATAGAAAGCAGTGCCTGCGGGGGTGAAAGTTTTTGAATCGAATTTAATTTGTGCTAATAACGATTTTAATCAAATGTAAATATATTAGTAATTATTTCTAACGTTGTGTCACTTGTAATAATACCTGTGTAATGGTTGTATTTGAGGTCACGACACCTAAAATCAAGGTTTCTAGATTTCACTACGAGATTTTAAGACTTAAAACGAATAAAGCATGTTCAAGTCATGCTAAAAGTAGTGCAATACGGTCGTAATAATCAAAGAAAACATATTTTTAATAAATAGTAATACCTTAGATTTTACGCTAAAAAAAATATGATTTTTTGAGAAATTTTGTAATAATACATTGATATATTTTGATTTTGTTTAGAATAATAGTTGCTTAATTGCTGTATATTTTACTATTATATGGAATGTTGACGTTTTCACAAAATAATTATTTCAAACAGAAACCCCATTTACATCTATTTCTCTTATGTAAATTTTAAAACGCTTTCTTTATATTACTACGGGAACATTAGCAGAAACAAAACTGGTGTAGATATAGAAAAATAGTCCCTGAATCAATTTTTTTAATCATTTAATATAGTAATATTTTTTTATGTCAACGACTTTCTTTTCCGAAATTATAGATCATACATAATTACCAAAAAGAAGTATATCATATGGTAGTTAAATTAAAAATTAGAAGAATCTTATTTGTTTTTTCATATTTACATAGTTCAAGTGGTATATTTTTTTTAAATTCAATAGGAAAATAAGTTAATGGTTGCAAAATAAATGTTTATCATTAAACAAATGTATACACGACATTAAATCCGTCTTTTATATTTTTCAAAGCGTTTGCTATGAAATATAAACAAAAAAAAAATTACAAATAAAGACGATCGCTAGGCGTTATGGACATTTAAGAACATGTTTATTTTTTATTTATTTAGGCATTGCATTCTGTAAACATAATGTTTGGTATTATTGTATTTATCAGGTTATAATAATATTCACGATCACGAATATTCATTTATATGAGAATGTGTGTCTTATAATTCATAAAACATGTCTATTTTTAAATGTTGTCTATTTTTTTTTGTTTAAAATCAAGTTAATGGAGTTTTTATATAAAAAATATTTTTGATCTCAAAAACAAAGTTAGTCGCTCTCATTAAAACTTTCTTTTTTACAGTAACTAAAGAAATATGCATTAAATTACCACCTCATACATTTTCTCTTCTATGTACGAACGAAAGTAATTCATTAAGGCTGCATCCATTAAGGCCCGAGAGTAAGTATTTAATTATGGTTTTTAATTTAAATATCCTTGCTATATAAAATAAGGTGTTAAGTCTGATAAAATAAATATTTGCCTGGTGGATGCTATGAACGAAATATCACTCAAAATATTGTAATAATTAAGATTGCACTTCGAAAAATTTTAATACACTGCTTAACTTGCGAACGTTTAAAGGTTTAACTTTAACTTACGACGGGCGATTTCACTAAGTCTTCCGCTACTACAGAACAGCCCCACCAAATCACTTTACTCCTTTCTATATTCAATGCCCCAATATCTCCCACTTTAGTTATTTCGCCGGATAAAACGGGTTAGTAGGGATGAATCAAGGGGCAGTATTATGCAACAGTTTGACTAAAGCATGGCGTATATAAGCTTGTGGAAGGTAGTGAACAAGTAGAAAGCCAGCAAGACACAGCAAGTTAACTGTATTTCAATCAGTCCAGCAAATCAAAGCAAGATGTATGCGAATCTCTCTGTAAGTAACACACAGTGATACTTAAATATAGAACCATGTAAAACACAGATACTTGTATTTAAAATATATTATATTAATAATCTTCAATTCAAATTACGAGTAGTAAAACATGTTAAGAACTTTGTTCGGTGATTTTTTTTTAATTTTAGTCGTACTTTTTGAGTACTTAATGGTGAAATATTTTTCTTTTTTAGCTGCTCGCCGTCATGGCCACCATTTCTCTGGCAGCTCCTACTCCTGGCGGAGGGGGACAGTGAGTACCTTACTCTATATAAGCGTTTAAATTTTTATTAACGTAGGAAAAATATTAATAGAATTTTACATTCGCTCTAATAGTTAGAGATTAAAATGGCGGAATAGACGATAGATTCTTATAAAAATCTTTAATCAGGAAAGTTTAACAGATGTATAAATCTTGTAAAGATTAACAGACCATTTTTAAAATTATAATAATTAAATAAAATTATAATTTGATTAATATAATAATAATTGTTTATTATTCATTTAGAATGTAGTATATTAAGAATTGTTATCGAGTTAAAATCGATACCTAGGGTTTCATTAATTAAAAATTGCCTGGTTTTTTTGTTACATGTATAACATGAAAAACCTAGTAAACATTTATTTATATCAACTACTATTATTTTAATTTAAAGAACTCTTGTTGATTTTATCCTATTTTTATTGTTTTTTCCTTTGCAAGTGATATTATATTTAAGAAGTTATTAAATGTGTATAGATTGTAAAGCAAAGAAAATTATTTTTTTATCTATACATTTGTATTTTTACGATGAAACTTGATACCTTTTTACCTAGATTAATTTTATTCATGTTTAGCTAGTGTACATTATGAAACGCGATTTTTTTATTTAATACGATGATATGCAGTGCCCTTTACATAATTTTAAGTTTTCAATGTTCTTTATATTTAAAGAGTAATTTTAAAAGTGTGATTCTGATGTTAGACTACCCAGGTGTATTAGCTTTTCGCTTTTCTAATTACTATAGATCTTTGATGATTTGGTCCCTCTTTCTTTTCAACGAGACAAGCAGACCATTTATTCTTCACGCCAGTAGCAACTACAGCTCCTTTCTAATTGGAATACATTTAATATATACTCGTATTTGGCGACTGGGATGTTATTACGTATTTAGAATTATTTAATTGTTAATTAATTTCACATTGAACATTGTATTTTATTTTAAATTTTTAGTTTATAAATGTTATAGAGAAGTTTATATTAGTAAGCTTTAATAGTGAAATGCTTCATCATCATTTTTGTTATATATTTAATATTATTTTTTAATTTCCTTTGCCATTATCCATTACAAAAAATATTGCCTTTCGCCGTTTCACGTCATGATCCTCGCAGTGAAAGGCCGGGCTTTCGATGGCTTCAATTTATTGATGCCTACCGGCTTCCAGTGAACTCTTTACGTAACCGAAGCGGTAAGTAATGCGAATACAGATTTAAAACAACAGTTGTCGAAATACAAACAATGCGTTAAAGTTTTAATATGCACTGTTCATGATCTCTTTAAAATGTTACGTAAACTTGAATCGGACACATGTGTAACGTAATTTGTAGGAAAGATAAAAACACCGTTCAGAAATGTTCGTGTGTATGATGGATAGTGCAGGAAGTCGCTTACGGATTATCTAACAAATAGTTTCCAGTAGAAAAACGCGATAGCTCTGCGACGTATTACGCACCGACCTTACGAATTACGTGTATGTGTAGAATAAAATAAGCGCGGTCCAGTTTCTTCTTAATATCGATATAGTAATAAATATAAGTATGTAATATAGTAATATATATAAGTATCGATATAGTATCGCGATCGGATTTGTTGCATATCGTTACGTAAGTGAGTAATAATTTTGCTCGTACGGTATTAAAACAGCAGTCCGGATGGGAATACTAAGTTGACGTAACTGCAGCTCGTTAAAAACAAAGTAATTAATCTGAGAAAATAAAGTTTAATAAATTTTGATATGCAGCATTAGTAATAATGTTGGAAGGATAGTTATTATAATAGAAAAGTCCATCACTATAAAATATTCATTATATACTACTTATGACTTTTAAGATTAGCAGCACAAATTGAATTACTAGGGACAAAATAGAAAGGTATGTATTGTATAATAACAATATATCATGAGAAAGGTAATACAGAATAATAAAACAGATTTTTTTAATATTGATATTGAATTGAGGCATTATTATTGTAAAGTGTCGAGATTACATACAAATTACTATTAATATAAGTGACACATTACATTGTAATAATGCATGGACCTTCACAGATATTATGCGTACAATTGGCATCGCCGCTTTCACCATCCCGATAATGTAAGGGGGAATAGCCGGTTTTACTGAATACCACGAGCTTCGCTCATATAACACTTATTATTTCTGTCCGATGTAGTGTTGATCGGTAATAAGATTATACGATAATAATAAGATACAGGTCATTATGGGAAAAAATATTATAACTTATTTTATATACACAACAAGGTATCATCAAAAGACAACAAAAGAAAAAGGAATTAAATAATGATAAAGTTTTAAGTTACCTAAGAACATTTGGCATTAATTCACATCACATTTATATGAATTAAAGTACAAAGTTAGTTTGAATGGAATATAACCTAAACCTTGTTTTAGTTATATATAATGTAAGTTTATGAATTAAATGCTAAAAGTATTTGACAATTATGTACACAGGTACATTGTTTTGAAATTTTTTAATATTTTTTTTCTTATAAAAACAGTCGCCGAAATCGCGCGAATTAAAAAATAATCAAAATCGAGTTGTCAAATCGAACCGCTCAGTATGAAGTTATTCATTATAGTTAAAAAATAATAAATACGTTGAGCTTAATTAAAACCACTTTCTTGTCGCCTGTTAATTAGAATCACAATTTCAGTTAAGTGATAAATAAAAGGCTTTCGGCGTTTTAATTTGGTCAATTCATATTTTGTTTATAATATTATAAAGAAGTTGCTTTTAGTTTAAAACTTATTTTAATGTTACTAATGAATTTATAACATGATGATCTAGTAAATAAAACTTTGAAAAATGACTGTTAAAATATTTTCTTAAAGTAAGATGATATTGAAATGGTATATTATTATAAAGCATTAAATTTTTAATACGTATACACAGATCAATAATTTTCTTTGGTCTCCTTGTCAATTAACATCATGTGAAATTGAGGTCTATAGCCCACGAAAATATACAATTCTGTCAAATCATTGCAAATAACAGTTCAACGTTGTTTTATTTTTATTGAGATAAGCAACCGGTCAACCTCTAGAATCAATGTATAATCTGTACGTTAATTGTGGCGTTATTGTGATGAGCTGCGAATTGTCCTAACATTAATAGCACTTATTCCAAATGTTCGCGTACTTTCAGATTGAAACGGTTGCCTTCATGTCGATGAACTTCAACACAGCAGTAATAATATTATAGTATAAACAATTACATTAGACATTACTATTCGAATAATGAATCTTAATTATGTTTTCATACCAATTAAGCAATAACAGATAGCTATTTTATAGGTATTGTTGTCATTAGAGCTTCGGTAGGTAATAAAGATCAGGTCATTTTAAAGTCATAAGGTCACAAGACGTTTGATTAAAAACTTTATATACATAATGATAATGACGTGACCTGATTAAATTTTTATACTTAATTTAGAGATTGATTTCATATTTACTTTTCTTTATTTTACGGATTTTAAATTTGACCTCAATTTACACTTTATGTTAAAATTATCCCTTAGATGGTAAAGTATGATATCTAGAATACTTTGGTTCCCGTATGTATGACTGCTGGAACACAGTAACATTATTATGACGACAGATTGGCAGCTAGTGTGATATGTTCGAAAAAATATTAACTCCATCCAAACTCCATTACGTATTGGGTTCCGGAATCAATTTGTGTCCTCCGCTTTAGGAGGGAAGCATTTATTCACTGCGTTACAAGAGGCAGTTACAACTGTCTACCCATATACAGGAATGGTGTTAAGATGGTTATTTAATAATATGAGACTGTTAGCCGGTCAGACGAATTTCAGAAAATTCTACCGTGATTTACATTTCAGAGTTTAACTACGTTGTTACGGAGGCAGTGATATATAATTTTTCTTCACAGCAAACACGTAACCATCCACGTGCCTTACAAGATCCACACGATCCACCACCACCACGTGTCCAAGGTGCCTGTGCCGGTGCACGTGCCCGTGATCAAAGAGGTGCAAGTAATCAAGGAGGTGCCCGTATACAAGCACGTGCCCGTGCCGGTTGTACAGCACGTGCCTGTCCCGGTGATAAAGAAGGTGGAGGTCGAGAAGCAGGTGTTCGTCCCCGTTCACTCTCACCACGAGGAGCAGCATCACGGTTGGGAGGGCGAGTCGCTGTCGCACGGCTGGAATTGATTGCTGCTATTTGCTGAATTAATATAAGGTATAGACCAAAAAGTTTGTTATTACTTTTAGCTTTCTTTCTAACATTGCATACATTTAATTATATGATATTATAGTTCGAAAATATTTTTAACTGTTTATAGTTTCATAAAGATCTATAAAATAGTATTGTTAATGGAAATAGTAGTAATGAAACTGTAAGTAGTACATCCACAGTCTCTAAAATCATTTGTTGATAATAGGATAGAGTTGTAGACACGTTAAAAACATAATTGATAATTGTTGTTTAAATGTTGTCACTCATTATTCTAAATTCAACTATCGCTATTTTATTGTAATAGTATAGGCTGACGATTTTATAACTTCTTTGAGCTTTTTGTTAGTCATCTATCTCTCAAATTAATAATATTTGAATGAGATTGGTTTCTTTTGGGATACTTTTTCATCATAGGGTATTGTTGGCATCCTATTTGTAAAATCCAGTAAATCGAAGATTGTCTGAGTATTTCCTACAAGTAATTTAGTTTTCTTTATATAACTGATAGTAGCATTGTTTACTCCAAGATATATTCAATTGGCTAATTTTAATAATCATGAAAATAATAAATAAATTTGAAAGAATAATTAATATTTTTTTTTGCTTTACAGGTTTTTCTAACTAAATCTCGTTGTACTTATGTAGTACAAATGTATGGCGTATACCCACCAGTAAAGAAGGTGATGTTTTCAGTTTTAAAGTTACCGTTATCTTTTTAAATGTAAGAACCAAAGACAAAATAAATGATTTAAAAAAATTTAATATTAACATTTCTATTAACCTTTCCTTCTCCAGTCTTTAAAGTTATAACATTGTTCATAGTTAAAATTAAGACATGCATCTGCAAATAACTTTTTTTTCGTATATCCTTGATTCGAATTTTTCTTAACTTGATTCAATTTTCTCTATTGCCCTTAAATATTTCTTTTTTATTTAACATTGTCTTTGCTTAGTTTAGATATAATCAGAGTAAAGGTAAACTTTTTGGCAAGAAATACACATAACTTTGTTTTACCATCAAGTTCAGGCTTTTTGCTTTTCTTCAGAGAATAATTCAGCATTTAAATTTCTCTAATTTTAACTTACTAGTTCTCATTACTAACTTTTTAGTAACAGAACCGCTCGATCTAGTGTAGTGTAGAGAATTGAAATTGTAATTAGAGTAACAAAGTGTTATAACTATAGAAAATATGAACAATGTGTACGTATTCTAAATGTTTAATTTTTAAACCACGTATTCTATTGTATAAGAATTTGTTTTAAAATAGGAGAACTTTTACAAGTATGTTATCACGTCAAATAATATAAATAGTATTATGTTCACTAGGCACCTCATTATTTTTCTTAAATTACACTTTATTAAACTGTCGGACGCAGTAACACGTGCATTCGTAAGTAGTGAACGCAACGATACTTGTTAGTTGTGACTTGAGTAGTGTAATAGATAAACCTTGAAATAGTCCTCTGTAGCCATCTTTTGTAATAATATCATCGAGGCACGCGAGGAACTTCGTGCATCTTCTTATATTTCGTGACGTTGCTGGTGTTTGAAATCGGACATCTTCTTTGTGAGTCTGGAAGATTAAACATATTAAAAGACGCTTTTGTTGTAAACAAAATTAAAACTGTTTTAGAGTTAAGCACGCCTATGTACCTTTTTCCTATTGGATGTAATATGTACACTGCCGGCCAAAAGTTTGAGACCACCTTAAAAAAATTATAATATTGAATAAAACTCCAAAAGTTAGTGCTCTACAAATTATTTATTTACCTTATTAAATAGGGAAC
>DWQX01004628.1:0-14604 GCA_018245475.1 Pharmacophagus antenor
ATACATAATCATATATGTATATATATATATTATATACATATATACATATATGTGTCAGTCTCTAATTGCCTTTTCTATCTATCTATACATGAAGAATGACCCAGATATTTTAATAATTTATGAATCTAAATGCAAACGATATCTGCTAATGACAGCATCACCATGTCACCATATCGTCAAGTGTTTTAGATTAATTTTTTAGTATCCAAACAAACAATTTTTACATGTTTTAAAAACAAATTATTGCAAGCGTATATGCGTCGTGTAAGGTTATTATGATTACTATAAATAAGAATACATTTTATAGCATTGAACTTTATTTATCATATAAAATTATATTTAAACGTAATTCGGAATGAAAATTTTAACAATATCTATATAACTAAATATATAACTAGTAATACTTCGTTTTCAAGTTATTAAAATAATTTTAAATTTACGATTTCTTCTGATAAAAAATATCTGTCACGTATACTTTACCTTGTCTTTAATCCAAAATTACACATACTGAAAACAATGGCACTAAAATATATATGTTATTAATAAATAACGGCACATCATTGGTTAATATAAAATAGTTTTCTATTAAATGAATAAAAGTAAATTAATTAACTCGTCTTCACTAATTTGAGAATAATAGATGTTAAGATGCGTGAAACCGCAAATGAGAATCATCTCTGCGCATGTACCTTTCAAGATTAACTAATGCGTCTCACGCACTCAAGTGATGATAAAAGTTCAGTTGTAGCTGTAAATGTGTCATTGACCCATTAACAGATATCTCCTAACATTCATGGAAACCTGGTACAATCCTATGTTACGAGTTATATTTTAAGCACATTTTTATGGGGCCTCTTTTATCGTTTTTTCTACGTAACAACCAACCACCACAACACAAGACAAAAAAAGATAATTTCATAAAAGCAAAGCCAATTTTAAAAATTAAATTCATCCATCACCCGTTTTCGTGTTATCTAATTTTTGTTAAATTCCTGAGATATATAAATAATTCTTAAAAATTATTTATTTGTCGTTTATAAATAATATTTACACTAAAAAAAATACTTAATGTTTTTGTGAAAATTACATTGATGACTCAAATAGACCCTCTTTGTCTTATATAAAATGTGCTACGAATTCCTAGTAAATTCTCAAATGAAGCTAAGTATGGGTCGATGTAGCTATCCAATGACATTTTTAACTTTTCATGATCGAACATTATAAAAATGTTAGTGCTGATGCTGACGCTAATTATTACTCTTCTGATAATAATTGCTAGAAGTTTTATAGAATGAGAGCACATGTGTGCGGGAATATTGAATGTGTCTTTAGGAAATCAAAAAAGCAGATCTTGTTTTAATGATGCTTCTGAAGTATTCGAAAATGTGCGGGCTTTTGAGCACGTATTGGTTGCAATCAATGTCTTAATTTTCCAATATAAAATTAGTAAAATGTAATAAAATTTCTATAATATAACAAACTATTAACAGTAATTTCTTATTTAATGTTTTGTTTAATGATAATATTTTCAAATGTCGCCGCCACACGGAATACACGTGCATGTACATTTTACTCCTTTCAGTGTTTTTATCTCTTTCGCACTTACAGATTTTGCCAATACGTATTTCATGACCTGCCAACATCTCTACAGCAACTTCCCGATATTTATGAACTCCTAGTAACTCCAACTGTACAAATTGACCTCCCCAAGGTAAAGCCCGTGAAAAGTTTTGCAATTCAATAAGGGCAGCCGGCGGGACCATTCCCGCCCGCATTTATAGTGAAATAAAATTAGAATAACGTCGTTCTTTGTCCGATTGTAGTAACACTACTTTAATAATTTAAATAAAATGTTTGGTGAAAAATATGGTAATATTTATTATAGTCATAGAGGTATCGGGCAAAAAGATATTGTTAGTTAGTTAGTAGTTGTTCAGCAACTATGCTTACTTACAAACGAATAGGTAGGTCTTTCTTAAAACTTACATTTGTCTATTTATTTCCAATTCAAAATTCTTTTTTCTTTATTTTCAGAGGCTTAAAGCCATTTATGGCTATTTCAGCCCCACCATATCTTAATGTTATTTATGAAAAACACATTTATTCAAGACAGCGCAAAAATTTGCTAATTAAAATTGCTTCCTCGGATAGTGGTGACGACAAAATACAATGGCTCACATCAACCTGACTCATTTCTATCCCAAATTTTGACTGTAATCTTCTTAAAGCTTCGGTCCGGATGGATACATTCGGTCAACAGGTTATTTCAAGATAATCATCATATTATAAAACTTTTCATTAAAAATTCATAGGAGTTCGAATTTAATATTTAAACAATCACTTTTATCTTGTGATGTGAATTATTAACAAAAGCAAGCGTCTTCTTACGCTTAATTTAGTAAATTGTAATAAATAACGAAGAATTAAGGAGTTATTAATTAATATTAAAATTTTCTTGTATAGAAGTTCGATCAGTTATATTTTGAACAATTATTTCTACCGCAAAGATACATAAAACATTGATTTTTACACCTGTTTATTTATAATCTGTGTACAAATTTCGTGTCGTATTTATTATAATTATCTACAAATAAATACTTCGAAATTTTGTGCCCTTTATTGTATTTTGATATTTAATATATATATATAACATTAATCAGAGAGTACGTACGCTTCCGATTGATAATGTAACATGATTTTTTTTCTTTTTCAGGCCAAGAGCTGCATCATCACCATACATCATCACACCATACAACACATCAATCCACCGAGGGGCACGAGATTTATGTAATAAATAATCCGCATTAGTTGACAATGATAGCAGTGCATCAGTTAACAATATATATATATATATGTATATATATATAACTCGTATTATGTAACTTTCATCATATTTAAATGAATATAATAACTTTACTTTTAATTTACGTCACACACAGGTTTTTGTAGTAAGTCAAATCGTATGGAACACTTTCTTCTTTACAAGTACCTGTAACAAGGAAATTTTAATAAATTAATTATAAAAATCACAAATGTATTATTAATTACAACTTGTATGCCTGATTTTATAAGTTCAAAGAACTACATTAGGACTTTTGTCTACAAGGGTAATAATAATATTACATGTTATATATTATATACATATTATTATATATTAAGGTTATGACATTATGGTTTTAATAATTATAAAACATTTCTATATAATAATACTTTTTTGACATGATCAAATAATTATTCAATATTGTTGTAAAAATTAATTGGCATGTAAATACATAAGAATATTTTATTGAAATGGTGTGTCCCCCTAGTTATTTATTATTATTATATATTCGCCAATGCCTACCTAGTCTTGAACAAATCGGATCTGCCATTATTCAGACAAAAAATGTAATAATATTAAGTGGCGTACTTCTGAAGATACAAAACAAGAACAATAAATAATTCTCAAATAATTAACGTAGTCAATTTTGTGTACATAGCTAATTGAACATTAAATAAAAGTTCTTAAATCGATGAATAAAAATAAATGGGAATAATAATAAATATAAATTAATTATCTGTTCTTTGTAATTAAAATGTGTGTTGTTAGTAATGGATTTTAGTATATTGTAAATTTTATTTGAAAATGTATTATTAATATTCTTAAAGTTATTTGTTTAATTTTCTAATATAGATTATTTTAAATTCTTTTTTGTTAACCATATTTCTAAGTTATAAAGTAGGTTTCGACGAAAGGTCTTGCAGCATTTTTACAGCTTTTCGTATCTTGATTATGATGAAAGCTGCCCAGCGATACCCCGTGCCACCGCCGCCACACGGGAATGCAGTTGCATTGCCGTTCTACCAAATTCTTTCCTTTAAAAGTCTCCTAGGTTCCAACAACAACGACGACTATTTATTTGTAGATATTTAATTTACTTTTAATTCTTGCTATAAAAGTAAATTTCCTCGGCCATTTATTTGTTACACTGGAATGCTTTGAAACTTGTTGATTCTGACTTCCTGAATAATGACAGCAAAATTTTATTTAACTGAAAGGTTTGCTTTAACGAAAATATATAACCGCACATAATATCAACAACAAATAGTTTTAAATTTTAAATAATAAAAATACAACTTTTATAAGTTCGAAAATTTTTGACTGTAAATTTGAGTTGTGAAAAAATACCCTTTATATCTGTTAGTAGAATGCTACTGAAAACGTAACAATTACTCGAAAAAAGTTTCCTTGTAAATGCTCCTAAAAACAAAATAAAACTTAAAATTTACAAAATATGTACCAAAATTATCTTATAGTATTTTTGTCTATTGTATAGTTTTTTTGTATCTTTCAAAGAATAAAAAACTTACAAACCAAGAATAAGTTGGTGCAATACCACTTTGCTCCTTTACAGGTTATCGCTAAATTTAGCGAATATTTATTCTCACAAATACATTCAAAAAGTAATAGATATATTAAAAAGGTTGGCGCTTGATACATACAATCTTGTTAATTTAGCTAATGCATTTTTAATATATTTTCTATCATTGTTTTTCCCGTTCGCACATCTGTAGAGACATCTAGTGAGCGATATTATCCCGTTAATATCTCCAGAACCTTATGCTCTCCTGGTATTAATAGATCGTGTTGTTGTTGTCTACGTTAAACTTGCTAGCTAAAATTGGGCGGGGTCATTTTACAATATAAGACCCGCCCATTGGCCACGATGAGAGAGCCACCTGTATTCATTCTGCTTTACTACGAAAAATCTAATAAAATGTTTAAAAATTTTCCGACTTTTTAATCCGCTGTAATTTATTATTTAAACACTTCTGCCCCTTTTTTCCAACCTAATAGAGAGAATCTATACTTGAATATGCTGATATCATAATAATTTAACATTTTCTATATACGTTCACGCATAACAAAATTTTACAGTGATCCAATGTTTTAAAAACAGCATGGAAAGTTTACGTCAATAATTAACTACTAATCAGACACCATATCTCCTTTATTTATTATTCCTTTGTTTATTATGCATTGCTAAAGTGTTTTTTACTGAGTTATTCTTATTTGTTTGAACTAAATAATATAAAAATTAATAAAAAATAATTTCAAATCATGGGATAGAAAAATAAAAATTAGACCGGTTAATTTCGGTTTAAACTATAACAACTATCTTACTGATAATTATATATTTCAACCTATAATCATTTAAAGGTCATTTCTACTTTCGAATGAACAAGAATCTAATCGACTATTTTTAAGTTCTCACCGTAAATATCATACTTTGTTTAGAAAGAATTAATAATGTTTCCTACTAATTAAACCTTTAAATTTGGCGCGCTATTGCTTTGATTTGGCACTTTGCAACATTTTGCTGTCTTTGTCTTTCTTATACAGATCAGTAGAGACATCTGGCGACGTCATCTAATCAATATCTCCAGAATTTTATACATTCCTGGTACAACTAGATCAGGTGTCCTCCTTCCTAAACGTCTAGCTCCTCCTTCTGAAGAAATAGACTAACTAGTAAGGGCCCGCCCATTAGCGAAGATAAATAAATCATTTTCTCAGACAGCTTGTTGTTGACTCAATTCGACTTGCTTATTGCTTTTTTTTCTTCAGTGATCCAATTTTAATTATAAATAGTTTTTAGTAAGTTTCTCTTAATAAATTAAATTTATAACGTAACTAAATATCACTGTTTAAGTATTATTAATGGATGACTCTAGCAGCGACAATTAGAGTTGATCTGTATGTGACGAGAAGCAAACTTAGTAAACAGAAAATATACTTTAGAAAATTCCTGAGGTATAATTTGTGATGCTTTCCATGATCACCACTATCACGAAGAAATTTATATAATATCTAACAAATCATCATTAACTTTTAAGGAATACTAATACGAACTGTATCGGTATACAATAGTTTCTTTTTATCATCTACTCTGTTTTTATGCAAACATACGGATTTGTAGAAAAGGTGTTGAAAAAGACAAAAAAAAGTTAATGTAATATTCAAAACTTACTTATCGAAGTAAATCAAGTGTATACTGTTTATATTGTTTAAAATATTATTATATCTATAATATACACAAGACATTTATTATAATTCAGACACTAACAAAACGAAAATACACTTTGAATAATTTTTAAGTGATGAATAAAAATATAAAATTTGTCGTAAATCTCCGATCTTGCATTAGTAATTGATGTTTAATAAAGTTTTCCATATCCTGCCGCGAATTTTTCCACCTCTACTCACTCTGAATAAACAATACGCTTTATGTAAATAACATTGTTTATGCCTTGTAATCTTCCAATACCCGGGTACTTACGCACGAAGTAGTTTTATGAATTTTTAATATCTATTTTTATCATCAAGATTAGTGTTTGACCGAAATTTTAATAAAATGTTAAGTGACCGGCGATTACGATTTTTTCTTAGTGAATCATAATTACTACTACTACTATACACAAATCGATGACGAGAATATGCTTGCAAAAAGGACTATTAATTATTATTATTAATTCACAATAAAACGAGATTTCCAATTCAACGCTCATCTTATTATTGTTTTTTTTTTTGTTATATAACCATTTTAAATAATTTCATAACTCGTAACTTTTACTGTGTCATGAATCCGATTTTTATTGAATTTTTTTTTTTCACAAACATAGTAGGGAAACGAGCATGCGGTTCACGTGATACAAAGTGATCGCCGTCGTCTATTAACAGCCGTAACACCTAAGGTGTTTTATTTGATAAAGTATAAATCAAAATAAAAATTACAAAATATATCAGCCCTAAGGAAATGAATAAACAGGAAGGAAAGTTTGAAGTTTCGGTTCAATATTTGTACGTTTTTAATAGTTATTTTTTATTTACAAGAACATTTCATACTTCATCCTGTAAATAAAAAAAAAAGTCCAGGGTCAGAAAATTAAAAACATTAAATTCATATTTGTTGAAACTTTGTGCGTTTTAAAACATTTTTACTATCGTCAGGTCCATTTTTTGGCGAAAAAACATTTGTACATCATAAATATATTTCATAATTTTATTATATAATTATATATAGGCGTCCAAGGAAAACGGGTCTAGTTCTCGGCATTTACCCTTTGAGATTTAAGTAGTTTTATAAAGTATATATAATAAGTTGGATAAAAAATTCGTTTTTACCATTTTAATTGATTATTAAATAAACACTCAGCTATCTTCAAATTTAACTAACAAATTATTATAAATCATATTTAAAAGTATTAGAAATAAGCGAGTAAAAGTTCGTTTTTCATTTTAGTTAATCATTGAAAATTATTTTTCACAAACCAAACTTTTCTTTTTCCAATACCTGATAAAAAAAATTGTACTTTGAATGCTTATTTTGAGTCCCTATTTTTTAATGACTATTCTAGATCTAGTTTTAACTCAATACTACATAAAACAACTGGACCTTTTTACTTGGACGCCCTCAGTAACTACACATATCTGCACTTCTAACCTAATTAAGAATCCTGGTAAACGTACATTAAAACTAAAAAATATCCAATTATATAACACTATGTACCAATGTTTCCCAAGGTGGGGCGCGGGCCCCACAAAGGAGCAACTCTGTCCTTTTCCAATCAGCAATTTTTAAAAAAAGATTGCTAATATAATTAATTGCATTTCTTGGTTTTTATTTGTTTTGAGGGCATTGGATAAAAATTACTAGTGTCGAAAGGACAAAGTGGGACATGGGACCAAATAGGTTGGGAAACACTGCTGTATACTATTAGCAATTTTATTTCTAAATAAAACTAATCATAATCGAAAAAAAACCAATAACATATGAATTAAAATATTTATTTTAAATTGTAAATAATAATAACCACAAACCAATTACAGTAATCACCATTTTCATAGTAATATTCACTTTATCACTCATTTTAGTCACCTCTGTGGTGGCTCGACCCGGGCGCCCCTTTTTTTAATTAAGAGTATAAAACAAAGTGGAAAATTCTTTTTAACGAAAATTATTGAAAAATATTCATAATTAATATATACCTTTTTGTCAAGAATTACGTTTGTTTTATTATTTATTCTAGCGTGTTTAAAATATAACACTCATTATATCCCATAGTAGTCTCGTAATTTTACAGGAAAACGTAAAATCACAGTCAATACGGTGGTTATTTCCTTAAGTACTGCACTTGAATATTAGGTGTCACTCTAATATACATAACTTCAAATCAAACAATTTCGTTTTTTGTAGTCAACTATTGAAATTATTAAAAAACTTATCTAAAAAATAACGCATAGCAATAAAAAATCTCTGTAGAAAAATCGACGAAGAGTACAAAATTTTTTCACTGTACAAGCTTTACATTTTTATTATTGACGTGACTCTATTATTCTACGAATTTCCGTCGTATTTTTAGACTTGACAAAATCAATACACAGGTTTCATTCTTTCATTCATTAATTTAATCAACAATTGTAAAATAAAAACGTTAAAATACAGAGCTACTTTTAGGTATATGTAAAAATTGCAATAAATAAAAAAATTACAATGTGTCTAAAATACATGAACCGCATGTGTAAAATGACATATTATTATACACTTTAACAATACACTTCGATTTATTCAAGAGCTAAACATGTAAAAAAAATATCTATAACTTTCTTCTCTTTCTATCATTAAAATAAAATTTAGGTTTATAAAACTTTTCTATAACAATTTTTAATATTTAATACTATCAATGACATACATGGCCTACAACTATTTAAGATATATTGAAATCTGTAAAAGAGTGTAACTATTTAATTTCTGTTAATATACTAAAACAGTGAAAAAGTACTTTCACAAAAATCTTATTGTTTTTGTTGTCAGTACATATTTTTGTACGAATATACAATGTAAAACAGATAAAAGTTCAGTAGAAAAAAAAAATTGATAACCTTCATATTATACACACTCTAGCACTTACCGATTGTATAATCAAGAATCCATGTTTTCATAACAATTGTTAATACACATAATTACTTAAATATTATATTAATATAACCTCTAACGAAAACAAGAAAATAATATTACAATAAGCATCAGGAATTTTTTTCAGACGAGATATTCTAGGAGAATTAAAATTAATAAAAAGATAATTATATATAGCAGATACAAAAGCATATATAATATGCACCATACAAAATGTTCATAAAAACAATAATGATGAAAGAATTATTAATATTGGAATGCAAAATTAGTGCAGTTTCCTATAATTTAGAACATGTCGTCCAATTTGTTACAAATTGTCACTAGATAGCACTGCCGAAGATTACTTCAATATCATCCGAAAATAACGTTTCCGAAAATAAATCAAGATCGAGTTTATCACAGAAAAAATAAATATACACTGACGGGACAAACGTTGCGCGGTATGGTTAGAATATGTACATTATGCTATTATCTTTTAAGACTTGTTTTTCAGGATGATCACTTTAGCTAGACGAACACTCCTCTACTTTCATAGTATCCTAGTACTTATGCCGGGCAATTTCACATCTTAATCAATATTCCCCCCTTCCACTCCGATACCCGTCTTTGTGACGTCATTCCAGTGTCGCCAGTTCCAGAAAAATCTATTTCTATTTTAATTTCTTATTATGAACATGATCAATTAAAAAAATATTTTGTACACCCATATCAATTAAAAAAACATGGATAAAGATCTCAATATTTTACTGAAAATCTTATAAGAATATCTGTAATTACTATAGATGTTAAAAAAGTATAATCAAAATACTCGCATAATTTAAGTTTCAGATTAATACAATCATGTTTGAAATACAACTGGCAATTTATAATAATATAGCACCGCAAATATTTAAAAGAACTTTTTAGTTTTCTCGCCATATATGTCACGCTTCATACGTTAAATCTGAAATCACGAATCGAAGAGACAATGATAAGAATGTTTTGTTTTATTTAATAAAACAAAATATACTTATCATTAGGGCATCTATAAATATATACAAGATAAAACAATTTTTTTGAGGCTGTTAAAAATTATAAAAGATTAATTGTAATAATGTTCAAATGTAAATTGAATTCATTACATAAGGTACAGATATATAACAATAAATAAGGTATTATTCCTCAAGATCTTTTTTCTTCTTAAGATATAAATACACAAGTACTGCTTCACTTTCATAGTATCCTGGTACTTGTGCCGGGCAATTTCATATCCTAATCAATACTCGTTTTCACGCATTCGCACTCTCGACATCTGAAGTCATTTCTGTGTTCTAAGTTCAGAAAATCTATTTCAGTTATGTATATATATATATATCTTATAATGACCAAAAATAATTACAAATTATAAAAACTCCGTATTTTTAATGCGAAAAAAAGGGAAACAGGATGTTTTCACATATTCTTTTTAATGATAAAAGTATCGGAAATTGCGGATACTTTACGAAAAGTGTATGTAATAAATATATCAATTAACTTTTATAATTTATGTAGCTAAAATTAAACACAATTTTGAAATAACAATGAATGACTGAATATGTTTGTACAATTGAATACATATAGAAATACCTGGCAACTTTCAATAGCCATGCCGCAAATATTTATTTAAATGAACTTTTAAGTTTTCCAGCTTTCCATGTCAGTTCCGTTAGAAATCTGAAATAACTATGTATTTTTTATTTATTTCATATACTGCTTGAGTACCAATTAAAACTAATAGCGGTCAAAAATATTAATAGTTGTTGATTAAAGAGTTTTAAAGGAATTGTTCTAAAGAATTTTCAGCTTTTACAACTCCGTGTAAGTGTGAAAGCGCACAACAGTTATTAAAGAAAAACAACTTAAATTTAAACATAAATACATATTTATATCTTCTTTAGAAAAGTCACAAAATAGGTTTATAACTGAATATGAAAATCGCAGTCATCAATAAAACGTCAATAATTATACATTTTCAAAAAAGTAACGTTTGTCAGTTCATCTGTCACTACATTTTATTATTATAACAAATTTCGCCCCGTTTTACTAGAAGTAAATGAATTGAAATCTATGTGTAAATGTATCGTTGAACGTGATTATATCTTTGATGAATTCAAATTCGAGTATTCAAAAATTTAAAATTTGATGGTCACTTCATAGTGATATAACATTTTAATATAAAATCTATGTTTTGTAAATTGTTCATAGTAAAAATGTCTTAGTTGTTCAGCTAATTTTAAATTAATTTACTTTTAACATGTTCTTGCATATAAAATATACCATCAACATACTTTTCAAAAAATAATGTTTTTTCAAAATATGAAAATAATGTTTATGAAACTCTTAAGTTTTAATTTTAAATTGCTTGTCACTTGTTTGGGTAATAAATAAGTATAAACTTCAGCTTGTACAATGTATATGATCTCTTAAGTCAAAAGTCTTAAGTTCCTTAAATCTCATGCTATCCTAGTATTTGTGCCGCGTATTTTTATTTCTTAATCAATAAAACATTAATTTCTGTCGTCTTCGGTGTTGCCAGTTAGCAAAACTATTTCTGATTTATCTATACTATAAATAACAAACAATAAGAAAATTAATGAAACTTTGTATGCCTTTTTATTACAAAAACAAGTTAAATAATCACGATATTTCCACAATTGGTTTAAAATAAAATAACTGGAGGAATTTATTCTGAAATCTTAAAACGTTTTTGAATATTTGCTTATTATAGAGACATCTGGCGACTGACAATTGCAGTACCGCAGATTTTAAATAAATAGACCTAAATGTTTTTCAGATGTCACTGTTCTAACATAAAATCTGTAATAATATACTTTTAAAAAAAAACTCCTTAGATGTTAATGTTAAGACTAAATTAATTGGATAAAATGTTACAAATTATTTGATATTGTTTTTAGCAATATTTAGAGATGCTTTTCACGTTTAATAATTATATAAAACTAATAGCTTAAACAGCAGTTACATTAGAGAAACACAAAACAACATTCAATATGATAAGATGTATCTATAATGAAATTGTTAAAAATATATATTTGTATGAGACATAAAATGACACGTATGAATTGTTAAGAATAAAAGTCGAGAACGATTAAATAATTTTGTCTAACTTTCTTTTAGTTGTGATCATAGTTACTGCTAGCTTCTTAGAATGATTAGTTTTCTTAAACTATTTAGAAATGTTGCAGTATAGGTTTGTATGCTTGTATGAAAATCCCTGAAACCAGGATAATTCAAAAGATAATAATATTTACAGTTCATCTGACACAGCATATTATAACAATAACAAATTGCACCATGTTCTATTAGGAATTTAAACAAAATCAAGTGGTCTTAGAGGTGATCATGTCTTTGGTGCATTTCAAATCAACATATTGGCGTGATTCCAAAATTTGATAGTAGCTTTCTAGTGATATCAAACATTGGCAGAAAAGTTAAAATCCTTTTTTATGTAGTGGATGTGTGCAACTAGTACAACATATACTCGTATGGTGTTATCTCTTTAAAACTTTCACTTTTCAGGTCATTATTACATGAGTACTCCTAAACTTCTATAGTATCCTAGTACTCCTGCCGGCAACACCATTCCCTAATCAATAAAAACCATTCTTTGCCATTTCAGTGTAGCCATTGCTAAAAACTGTTTTTATTTTTAATATCTTATTATAACAATGAGAAGAAGATTATTGTAATTTTGGAACATTTTTTAATACGAAAACTACGAGAAAGAACCGCGTAATTTCCACAGATTATTTTTAACTAATATTTTTTTTAAAAAAGAAACAACTGTATGAGAAATTTCGGATATTTAAAAATAATAACTAACTAATAACTCGTGGCAGAACAGTATCTGAATTTATTAAGTGGTACTTTGCTATAATCACATAATATTTAAAAAATATTTATATGTACATTATAGACTTCTCTTTATTTTAATTTATGTTGCCTTTGTAGGTTTGTTTAAAGATTTTGCTTTACGAATACTTCCTTACCTTCATAGTATCCTAGTACTAATGCCGAACTACACTGCCGGCAAAAAGTTTGAGACCACCTTGAAAAAATCTGTTCTTCGAAGATGACCGTCAAGGGGGATTAATTCGGGAATAATAACTACATAAATCTGACTTCGCCCCAAAAGGCGGTGTATAATTACGCAGATTTCCTATCTCTTTCCCCGATATCAAAAAAAGTACAAAAAATAATACTATATCTCTTAAGTCTTTTCTTTTTCCAGCACATTACTACATTAGTACTCTTCTAATTTCATAGTATCCTAGTACTTGTACCGAGCAATATTATATTTTAATCAATAAATTCATCCACCACACCCATCTGATGTGATTGTGTCGCCAGGTATGAAAACCTTATATTACTGCTTTTATTTTGACAATAACCTATTTCAAAATAAAAGAAAACTAAGCGTTTTTAAAAAGAAAACGTACGAAATAATATTAAGAATATTAGCACAAATATTTTAGAATAATTAATATTATTATAAAATTTTCAAAGAATGAACAGTACCTGAAATTGCAGATGCTTTAAAAAATACATAGCCAAATAACTCTTTAAAATTAAGTAAAAGTAAAAACATTTTTTAAAAAAAAAAAACAGTTAATGAATGTCTTGAAGTAGTATGAAATATTTTTGTATATTTTAGTAAAATCTGGCAACTTTCTCTTTGTCATGCATCACCGCGACTGTTTAAGACGACCTCCCAAAGTTTTCTTGATTTCCATGTGACCATTCTGTTATAAATAATATAAAATAAGATTTTTTTTTCATTTTAACTTTTTAAATTGTCCACAGAAATTAATAAAAAAGGTATTTTAAATAATTACAAAGTGCTAAAACATTATTTAGCACTGGGTTTACGCATATTTTTTATAGTTTTTCGAAGCCGTGGCAATTAGATACATTATCCTTTTTACATAATTTTCTAGAAAATGTATAAAGCAAAGTTATCATCTGTCACTTTCCATTATATTAACAAATTGCTCCGTTTTACAATAAGGAGTCAAATTTGAGATTTAAATGTTGGCATAAAAATCTATAACTTTTCTTTTGCACAGAGAGAGTGACAAGCAAGCAATAAGTCCCAATTAATAGTCACGGTAATTTATAGATTCTACTAGCAACAGATCTTTCATCACCGAATGTAAAATGGTGCCACGACATAATTTTAACACTGTTCGTTAATGCATGAAAAAAAAAGTTTTAGCCATATCGATTTTAAAAAAGCATACACTTTAGCTACTATCACAACATATATGGTATTATCTCTCTTTTTTTAAGATATTCGTATGATTACTATTCTACTTTCATAGCACCCTAGTACTTGTGCCGAGCAATTTCATATCATAATTAATAAACAAATTACTTCTTTCATCATTTCAGTGTCCCCAGTTTAAAAAGCTACTTTTTCAGTCTCTAATTTCCTATTATGTAACAACTAAAAGAACGTTATTAAAACTTTGTATGTCTTTTCGTTATGTAAATACAGGAAGGTTTTGAAACAATATATGTTACAAAAAAATTAAGGCAGAACAGTATCTGAATTTATTAAGTGGTACTTTGCTATAATCACATAATATTTAAAAAATATTTATATGTACAT
>DWQX01004629.1:0-14602 GCA_018245475.1 Pharmacophagus antenor
ATATATATATAATTTGGAAGATGACACTGAATTCCGTAACACAGGTGTAAACCTACATCGGAAGTCGGTGACTGCAAATCTCTACGATCGTAAATATTTGTACAATAAACATTTTTTTTTTCTCTCTATTTCTCAGCATTAAAGTGGGCTCATTTAAGTTGTGCAAATATTTAACGCGCATTCGTATCGGCGGGTTAGCTGGTAATCGGCGCGTTCATATCTATTTGCTGCAACTTCCGCACTGTACGGCAGGCATATGTTGTTTGCGGCTTTTCGAATAGGTACGTACGTGAACGTTTAACGAGATCCAACAAGCGTAAACTATGTTTTGGGTTAATCCCCGGTCGTGGAGACGACCAGTACGCACGATGTATACTTTATCTGGACAATGAAGATTTATCATTATCAATACCGTTACGAGGAATGAAGAATTTATCCCTAAGCAAGTAATATTTACGCCGCGGAAGAATGCATGCAAGCGCGTGCCCGCGGCCCGGAGCCGCAACACCGGGAGCCCCACTCCCGGGGAGTCCCGCATAACCTCACCGGGCCGGATTCCCTCGGGCGTGGCACAGTTGGACCCTTACGACGCGCCCGAATCAACACTAGGTTTACGGACACCTTTACATGGTTACCTTTTCGAGGCAATAGTAACTTCATACGTCAATCGTTATATACAGTTTTTTAGATAAACAAATATGTAGCAGAATATATTTGAAAATTCGGACACACGTGCGAGTGAAGTAAAATTTTTTAACAAGCGTTGTCGAGTCGAAACGGGTCGTCCCGTAAATGTAGTGTTAGCTCGGGCGCGTAAAGGGTTAAGCGCCTTAACATTGGCGTCGAGGAGGCTGCCTGGAGCCGGGATAACTTAAATAACTTTGACCACCATCTCTCATTTCGAATGTGTTTGCTTGCTACAACTGAGCGCGGCGCAGGACAGCGCTAACTGCTAGACCGTCCCGTGTCCCGGACATGTGTTCAGCACCGCACGGCGTAACGTAGAATTGCGGAATCCCCAGACAGGAAACGGGATACATAGGTGGCCACCACCCACGTCCCCAGCGACACTCGGGGTCGTGCGTGCCGAACGGCAAGAGGGCGCAAGCGGTCTTGCCATTGTTCAACTCCCGTACACCTCGACACACTAACGTGTTGGCCAATGGGCACACCGAAAGATCACCTTGGACGCTGACGCCTTTTTGGCCTCGCTGGAGAGCACGGCCCTCAGCAGGCCGGCGTGGCCGTGCGGCGTCGCGGGTGACGTCACCGGCGAGCGCACGCTGAAGAAGCCCGCTTCGAACGTCTTGCTGTCCCCCGCCGCCGGCTCGTGTGACTCCTGCTCCCTCTTGGCTTTCCTAGCGGCTGCCACACACAGTTACTATATATATATTTATAGACAACATAAACTGTGTCCACATCCGTGAGGAGCGAACGTAGGCGCGCTTCGAGGTCACGCAGCCGGGGCGCACGGCACTCACCGGCGATGAGGCCGCGCAGCCGGCTGGTCGCCGCCGGCGCGGCGCTCTTGACGGCCGCCTTGAGCGGCCGCCGCGCCCGCTGCACGGGCGCCTCCTCCACCCAGTTGCGCGCGCGCAGCTCCTCCAGCCTCTTGAAGCGCATGTCCACGTTCTCGACCTGACCGCGAGACGTCAACTTTCTTTTTTATCGCACACCAGCTGCAACGCTTATGGGCCATAGATGTCCACACGAAACACATCTGGCTCCCACGTGTACGACCGATGGAACGGCCGTTCTGATACGGCGGCAGCTCGACATTGTAGCCATTAAAAGGCACGTAGAGTGAACCACCGAGTCACGGAGGCGAAAACGGTATATCAACGACATAAAGGAACGAAGCTAGCTTTCAGAATTGACTACCTCCATGGTTTACACCAGAGGAATCTGGAACCTACATGGCTGGCTACCACCATCAACGTCAATCTGTCGCCATAACAGGAGTGGTATGTACGAGCGCTCTCCGACGTCTGCGGCCTCGTTGTCACTTAACATTACAAATTATGGTTAGCCCATTGCAGTGTAAGGTTTAAAAATGAATAATCATAATTTCCATTAAAATTGAATCTGTGGTTTTCGCACTGTCTGTTGTCGAGTGAGTGAGAATCGGATTCGCGGGTAGTCGGCTCGAGTTGCCACGACACGGCTGGCGTCAGTCGGTGTGTAGCGGCGCTCGGAGTCGGACGTCTGCTCGGTTGAGTGCAGTGACGGAATTTATATATATAAGTGCTTACACGTGTTAATGATGACCACATAAGTGCTGATGTAAATTGGTATTTTGTAAGTTATAAATAAATCAGTTCAATTAGATTTTCTAGCCACAAATAAACAGCAATAGTAAGACGTAAGCTAAGGAAATTCTATATGAAGTAATCTCTTCCGCGTATACAACTAAAAGCATTCATCTAATGCAGTTTTCCTTTCTCCCTCACTCTCAATGAGCTGCATGAATAAAACTGTTTCGTGTTGACCCGACTGCAGATTCATGTCAGTGGAGGACCAGCCTTTATCCTGAATGCTGCTGCTGGGTTCCGTGAAGTTTGCGCTGTTAGTCTTTTCGACAGCTGTTATACAGCTTCATCGAAACTGGCCCACGGATCCGGTGATCCGTGAGCTCTCCCACCACATTACTCCGGCCGGAGGAGCTGGCTCAGCCTGACTGTTGAGTGGCGAGCTACGTGACAGTCGAAGTCGGGGCGCGGGCCCTGACCGCGACTGTCGTTCGCCTGCGACGCGACACGCGGCGGCGAGAAGCGCCCGGGTGTTCGGGTGTACCTAGTGTACGCGGTGTGCAAGTTTCGTTTTTGAATTTTTTTCGTTCCATACCTCAGCGGTCGTTTCAAGGCTTCGATTATTTTTAGCGGATATTTCTGCTGTGAGAACGCCGGGCTCTCCGCCTCGTATAGCGGGTACCGCCCCTGATTACGTCATGAAGGATACACGAAGCCCTGTTCAATGTATTATAGGGTACACTCCTACGGAACAAATACTATTTCCGCAAACCAGCTATAACTTCCTGGAAGTTGTTACAGTCTGTAGTCAATGGTGAGTCGCTTTCAATTAGGTGTGCTGTTTGACAGTTCGCCTACTGAGGAGAATCAGTGACCTGCATGAAGACCATGTCCCAGAAGCCGTGCAGGTCTGCGGGCGTGACTAGCGCGGCGCCGGACTCGGGGCGCGCGCATGCGCTCACCAGCGAGCCGAACTGCGCCAGCTTCTGCGACACCAGCAGTCGGGCCTGCCCCACCGCGCCCAGCACCAGCTCCTGCCGGGAGCACAGTGCTCAAGTTACTACCTATATCACGCCTTACATGTAGGCAGACATTTGCTCGAGGTTACCTAAATTCGAACCATGCACAGCACCTACCTCGATTGCCAGAAGAGCAATCGTCTGAAACTGATAAATGTAATACGAATCAAGTATAAAACGACTATTAGGGCGGGATTGGGGGGTACACTTTTCTTTATAAAATCTCTAAAGATCTGGATCTGGCATTGTCCAGGTTTAAACCAACAGAGGTGTTCTGATTAATGAGGCACATTAATGAGTTGAAAATTATCTCAATGACAAATCCACGAAGGCTGCAACCATTTCAGCTCGACAACAGTGAAACTGTACAAATGTATAAAAAAGATCCACCGAGTTTCCTTGCCCGGTTCTTCACAGGAGGTCCCAAATTTTTGAGACCGTCTTTAGAAACATCAGAATATAAATATGTCAACATTGCACTGCAACTCATTACGTTTTAATGTTTATTTAATTAATTCACAAAGTTCACAGCTTCATCCGGACAAGCAGTGGAGAATCTATCAGATCTTTGACATTTTTCAACGTGAAACACATTTCTGTTCTGCACAGAGGTACGTTTTAAAAATGTCAACAGTTATAAAAATATTTACTGCGTCAAAACACCGTTGCCACAGACTCGTTTCATTTGCACCTATTTTGTATTCGTCGCTTTTTTTTTTAAATCATTTTACGATACGATCCGTATAGTCAAAAATTCTCCTGTCGTCCCTTTTCGCTAAGTAACTTCCTGCTACGGTATATGTTCATTAAAATCAAATACGGTCCACGACTTCATCGCTCGGTTCAACTGTAAAGCGGCCGGCTTCAGTGAAATGTGCAAGTGTGGTATACCTGAACGGAGTCCGAAAGCGGCACCTGCTGCGATATCTTGTCCCACGTGTCGCACATGCCGGTGATGCGCACCACCTCGGAGTCCAGTTGCCGCCTGAAGTACTCCACGTTCTCCATGCTGCCGCTGTCCTCGTCCAATAGACCTGACAAATCGGAAACTAATCTTATCCCCAACGGACGCGATTGTCGTTGGATAGGAAGAAGTACTCTTTAACGTCTCACAGGTTCGCCGGGCCGTCCCCGCGAACCTCGCGCCGATTAACGGCCAATGGATAACGCTGGGTCGGGTGAGGTTCGCGCTGTTAGTCTTTTCGACGACTGTTGCAGCTTCACCGAAACCGGCCCACGGATCCGGTGATACGTGAGCTCTGTCAGTGAGCATGCTGCTGCCGCCGCTGGATTCGGTGGAGTTCGCGCTGATAGTCTTTTTGACGACTATTACCAGCTTCACAGGAACTGGTCAATGGATTACTGTGTCATTTTTCTACTGCACCTAATTTTTTTAAGCGGTTATACATTCCTAATATCCCGTGATTTTCTCATTGTCACCCTCGAAAAAACTTAAAAGCGCTCCGATAGCGCCATCTAGATGTGATTTCTTAAACTAAACAGAGTTAGGATGTGGTATGAAAAAAGAGGACATGTGAGCGGAGAACATTAGTATGAGAATGAAAGAAGAAGAAGAGTAAAAGCGAGATTAAACAATAAGAAATTAAAGGATGCAATGACTAGGCCTTGTTTAAACATGACAAGGAGAACGAGACAAAAAAGATAAGATAACTGGACAGAGTCAACTTAATCCCGTTGGGATATTCAATTTTTCTTAAATTCACCAAAATTAATTCAAAAGACAGTCTTCTTTAATATTTTACTTCTGATACAAGTCTTATATGAAGACAATGTTCTCTCCCATAGAAATTCACAATTTGTCCATGACAAAAAGTTACCTAAATGTTATTCCATAAAACAAGTGGCTTCATTGCAAAGTTTGAATGAAAATCTGTTCAGTACTTTTCACTTGACAGACATTAAATCCAAAAAAAAAAAATTGTTTTCACTTCTATATCCACAAGAGAGTGCATTTCAGTAAAAAATTTAAAAAATTCCACTGAGTTAGATTTATTGTGTGTATAGATTATACAAAGAAGGTAGGTATCCTAATCTACAGTAAGAGATCTCCAATCAGCACCATTCCACACTAACCTCCTGCTCAATGAAGATGCTCAAAGTACCAGGTATACATAAAATAAAGTAGGCATATATAACAACAAGAAATAAAATGTCCTCACCGTCTTCCATTTTCCGTATCATTTCCTTTCTGGCATTGTCCTTTCCCCGAGATAATGTAACACATGGGCTAATATTTTTCACCTCGACTGCAATCCGCTCAGGAGTCATATGTTGCATTGGCACATTTATTTCCAATAGCCCGTCGCTGTTAGTGCCCTCGATAGCATAGTCAGGTGACCGTGGTGATCGGAGTCTCTCTTCCAAACTCGATTCACTCTTTGGTATTATATTCTTAGGAGTAACAATTACATTTGTCTTTTTAGATTTCCAAGGAGTTTTCTTTCTCTTTTGTATTTTATTTGACGACTCATCGTCGATCTTTGACGTGGTAACTGGTGATACGTCCTGAGGAGATTTTTTCACTTGTTCCAACTTTTTAGATTTACTTTTACTTACTACAGTCGCTTTAGATACAGTAGCTTTCGTGTTGTCTATCGCGCTACACTTTTGGGATGCTTTGGTGTCGACTGGTTCAAAGGTTAACATTTGAACATTTTTAGGTGCAGATTTTGATGATAAGGTTGGTAAATTACCTGTTAACTTTAATTCTGGTTTAAACGTCGCGTTCGTCGGCGCAAACGAGTGCGCTGATTTTGCATTAGACGATTTTTTTATTTTCACTTGATTAACTTTCGTCTGTGATCTAGTGACTCTTCCGGATGTACTAGGCATGGGTTTGAATAGTAGCGGCACAGGAGGAATGTTTTTTAATGCGGGAATATGACTGGTACCAGTCA
This sequence comes from Pharmacophagus antenor, assembly GCA_018245475.1. Lineage (NCBI taxonomy): Eukaryota > Metazoa > Arthropoda > Insecta > Lepidoptera > Papilionidae > Pharmacophagus > Pharmacophagus antenor. The sequence continues at coordinate 6,187 of DWQX01004629.1, forward strand.
AAAAGGGTTTCTTTTTTCGTTCAGTTTCTTCCTTCTTCTTTTTAGCTTTTTCCTCTTTCCACTTTGCCAATTGCATTTTTCTATGCTCAAGCTTCTTTTGCTTCTCCGATTTAGGATCCAATTCAACGTTTTCACATGATTTTAAGTTTCTAATTTTATCAAATACAGATAACCTGCTGCTTTTTCTATGCTTCATATTTTTTTCCAAACGATTTTGAACCTAAAAAGCGATGTGAGATACAGCATTGAGTATATTATTTAATGATTAATATGTACAGTTTTTACTCCTTGAAACAATCTCTCTTCACTACTAAGTTCATATGTATACCACTTTTATATTACAACTTTATTATTCTATTTACTTTTAGCGCAAGTGAAGATAAATGGACGATAATGCTTTCATTTATCCTGAGAAAAGTACTTTTCTTTCAATATATGAGGGTATCAAAACTATATGTCATTAGTTTTATTTTCATACGTATTCTTTAAATGCATAAATTAAAATATTTGTCATTTAGAGATAAAGCATTACGAATTTTTATAGTATTATTGACATAAATGCTGATGTATCTTACAACATTCACCATTATTTCAATGGAGTTTGTGATTTGATTGGCTAATAGATAAGAATACGTTTTAATTGAGTCGAAATAATAATTGTAAATTCTGATTATTATTACCCTTAAGAGAGAAGTCCAGCAAAAGTCATTAGATGCCTCGAGTTACTTCTCGTCGTTATTATAATTATTTAAAAAAGTAAAAGGGATGTAAAACTTACCCCTTTAGAAACGGTCATGATGGATGTTGGTTTATGTTGTTTTTTCCCATTATTTTTCAACAGTGTAACAAAATCGAAACTATTATCTGAAACATATTTAGACATATTAAAGATTAAATGTAATATCTATTATAGATTTAAACATAATAGTTATAGTCGATAACGGTAAAAGATATGAAATGATACATTGACATTTCTTTTTATCATTTTATTTACCCATTATAAAACTTGCCAAGCGAAAACAGAATAGCTTTAAAAACCTAACCGACAACAATGAATTCAAATATCGAATTAGAGCAAACAATACATAGACAAATAAACGTTAATAGTGTTGACTTCAGTGTTGTTACCATTACTGAAAGATAAACAGTATGACAAATTAAAAACTATAACTTGCATTTAGTAGTTTTTACTTTGTATCAAATATTTAAAGTGTTGAAAAAGCTTATAATGTCTTATGAATTCCAAATTTAAAATGAAGAAACAAATTTTATTTCCACTGCAAAAATATTTTTCCAAAATTATAGTTAAACATACTTTAAATTTTAAGTCTTTCAAATTCAAACTGCAATAAAAATTTCATTTCCTGATCTAGCGGACGATTAAATTAATTTATAAATTCATGTGGCAATAAAGCTTTTTTGCTTCCGGCTGTCAGCTGATAGACTCGTAATTGCTTTCCAAAACCCATTTCGATTTTCGCAGAGAGAAAACGTCAGGCACCATTCAACATGGGCTTGAAAAACGCGATCAAAAGCTAGTTTTAGCTGAAATATTGCTCTAATTGTAGTGTTATTGTTATTATAGTTTCATTTTACATGTACATTGTGTAACTCATAAATTAGTCAAAAATGGATACATTAATCTTAGGATACCTCAGCTATGGCGTTTGTTGATCATTAAAAAATTACGTTCAGTTGATAATTTTCTTTCTATTTAATGTCTGCTTTTCGTTTGTGATCGTCTGTTTTGTTCGTGTTTACGTGTTTACTCGAAATGGTTAAAGAGAAGCCTAATTCTATCCGTATTTACGACGATGAAGGGTTCCGACGCCGCGCCGCTTGTATATGTGTTCGCTCGGACGCCGAAACAGAGGTTAGTGTGTCAAATTGTTGCAATGTCGTTTGAGATTAATGCGGTGATTAATTAAGCGTGTTCTGGCCGCGTAGGTGTTGCTCGTGACGTCGTCTAGGCGGCCCGACAACTGGATCGTGCCGGGGGGCGGCGTGGAGCCGGAAGAAGAGCCTTCGGTGACAGCAATGCGAGAAGTGCTGGAGGAAGCCGGCGTTATCGGCAAGCTGGGCCGCTGTCTGGGCGTCTTTGAGGTGAGGATCGCGAACGAAACCGCTTTATTCAGTTGACAGGTGGTTTTTTTGTCACCTAATGTCAAGTTTGAGTCATAACACGATTGTGTTGTTATTGCATTCCCTCTTAAATTTTCGTTTCTTATGAAACTCGATATATTATATTGAATGTTTACAACATATTAAGTTTATGTCAATTAGAAAAGGAATATATTTAAAAAAATGGAATTTACCAATTCACCTTGAGTGGTTCTCTGAAAGAATAGAATGATATTCTTAGTATTAAAATATTTCCATTCATTAAACATTTCTTTATGATAAACTTGTCATTTAATATGCATATATTATAAACTCTGATTTTCATTACTTTGTTAATACTTTCTTTATTTAAAAGCACTTTTAAATGGAAAATAGTTACAGAGAATTGTTTTTTTATAGAATTTAAAGATATTGGTTGTTTTAAGTAATAACTATTTTTTTGTTATGAATATAATCATGGAGGATCTAGCAGTATTTAATTTTTTTTTCTTTTTTAGTCAAAACATTAAGCTATTATTATTTTATCCTGTAATAGTCACGAGCAGAGTGAGATGCACATAGTAAATTTTAGAACTCATGAGGTATTCACCTTCATTTAAAACAGCACTACATTATTGATAAATTTTTTATCAACTTATGCGAAAGTTTCAAATCCTTTATATCTAGGTAATCTATTGTAGTTGCCTCTATACTGCAGACTGAACTCTAAATAAGAGTTAACAAAATCAGATATTCAGTCACTTTTTGGCATTGCAATAATATTTTTTTCTTTTTGGTTTCTTTCAAGTTATTTGATTTTAGTCTTACTAATTAATTCATTCAATCATTATCAGCCTGTGTCACTTCACTGCTGGACATAGGCTTTCCACGATACCATCCACCAAATGCATTCTTTTGCTCTCCTCGCCCAGTCGCTTTCCGCAGTCCTAATGAAATCCCTCCTGTTGGGAGGGCACCCTACACTCCTTCAGAAACCAACAGCAGATTTTTTGCACCCCCTGCTCCGCTGTTCCCATGACTGCCAACCTGGCCTGGAATAACGGTGCTGCCGGATACTGGGCCCACAATTTATTTGTGCTTTTCATTGAGGTGTTTGTGCCCTTAATTCACCACACTGGACGACTATAGGATTTGATGGATGAAAATTTAAGAAAATTTGGAGGGAATTTCGGGGGAGGGTGATGTGACTATTTGGATGTATGTTTGGGGAACAATAGAAACAGTTGTGGTCTTCAGTGGTGCGTACCCATATCCATTGGAACGATAAATCCACTGAAGAAGTTATTAATTATTACTTCTTAATTGATTTGATGTATTAATTTATGTCTATATATCCCAAATGAAAGTTGAGATCTATGAATGGCTTTTGTTACATATGGAGACAATGTCCTATTTTTTTTCCGAGCAGCTCAAACATTTCTAACAGCGGATTCCGGGCGATTGATTTAAACGACCTTGGTGAACATTTTTGTCATTATAACAAACAATTTTGGCATTAACATGAAAATCACTCGAGTCTAAATTACAGTGAACAAACTAATACAACATTAGCATCGTATTGGCATTGGTACAAAATAGTTATTGGTTTTGTTTGAAAATTACACTAATATTTCGGTACTGTGTTGTATTAATAGTGAAACATTGTATTTTCGCGTTAACGTGCAAAGAAAATTAGTTTTAGCATATATTGTAAAGTGAACCGGTACAGTAAATATATCATATAAAAGTTTCTTTGAATGAAATGTACCGATTGAATGTGAATAATATAATACAATCACTCTGGTATTAACGATTATAGAATTATCGGTTCATCATCAGGTACAGCCTCTGGTATGTGTAATGACAAAAAAAATCTATCATATTACACGGGACACTTGTTTGTTACAAGTAAAACATGGTCAAATATTTAGTTAACAGCAGTCATATAGATGTTTTATCATAACCAGTTTCAAACTCGAACCAACCACGAACTGTGACCACACGATATTTGGTATAGATATATCAATATAGAAGATACATTCGTTAAATTGTACTTCAGGCTTTTTAATATATGCACCATGTGACATAATTTGTTTTTCAATGTAGATAATTTTCAAATTGTGTCAACATTTGTGAATACCGCATTCAGCCAATGACTGTATCAATTTGTAACCTTTAGTAGTCCACAAAGAATTATGGCTTCAATGTTTTTTCCTTTTGTTCTGATCAACAAATTTTATTAATTACCTGCATAAGTTCACATGTGCTAAAAATTTAAATATATTTATCTTTCTCACTAGTATAGTTTAAATATTTAGTTGCTAACCTATGCAACACCTTTTAATGTTTTCTCCTTCTTGAGAATGTACTTTTATGACTTAGATTCAGTTCTAGATTTGTTCAGTTGTTAAAAAGTGTATCCACATCTTTTCATCTCTGTGCAAGTATATAGGGGATTGCGGGCTACTATTTCCGCGTTTGGACTCTATGTGGTCCTTAATGCGTGAGGTATATAGGTGTCAATATAATTTCCACCACTGTACTTGGCTTTGAGCTATAGTCTCCAGCTCGTTCAAGATTCGAACCATCTGTGCCTTCTCAAGTTGTACATCTGCCATGTCATATTAGGTCGACCCTCCTCTTGCTTTCTTGAAATTACTCCCTTACAGCCTGTTTGGAGAGTTGATTCCATCCAGGTTCTCCTTCTTCTACCGGCTCTAGTTCTGTTATTATTCACTGAGTTATATTATACATGTATATAATGTGTATAAACGATGGAAACGTATTATTTTTCCAGAACCGCGAGCACAAACACCGAACAGAGGTGTACGTGATGACCGTGACGCAGGAGCTGGCCGAGTGGGAGGACTCGCGGCAGATGGGCAGGAAGCGGCAGTGGTTCTCCATCGAGGACGCTCTCGCCCAGCTGGCGCTCCACAAGCCCATCCAGCGCCACTACCTGCAGCAGCTCAAGCGCTCCAAACAGAAGCCGGACGACACCGGCAGCTAAGCCGACGCCGACCTTAAGTTGGGGCGGCTAAGGTCCAGCTTGCTGCGACGCGTCTAAAGTGACAACGCCTCTCTCGCGATTTGCAGTACCGTCTCGTTCTTACCGCTTCATTTTGGCCGCATAAAAGCACTCTTTAACGAAATATTAATTTATTTTAAAACTATATAATTTTTCTTTTTTTTTTTTCTTTCTTTCTTTCTTCAAAATGTTGCCAATCACTGACCATTAAAATACAATAAATCTTTTTTAAAAGTAACATGTGTACTTTTGTAATAAAGATTAAACAAACTTGGGCACACATGTTTAAGAGGAATCTGAAATCGTCAAAGTGGAAACAAAATGTTTTTATACCTCACGTTATTACATATTATTGTGATTTGTTTTTCTGGTCTGTGTGGTTTTGTCTCTTTAATTATTTTGATCGGGCAATACAGAAATAGAATCGGTAATTAATAGTGACACTGTCTAAAGAAATTATATGTTGGACCGATTGAAACAAGTGCGTAGGAATAAATGCCATTAATATGTTTTCTACGTCAACAATTTTAGTATAGGTTTTATGGAAGTTATATGTCATATGTGAACATTACCCAATGTTTGTTTCGTCGATTATCAAATGTCGAATTATCACAGTTCCATTATAATTGTTTCATAATTACCTCCTGTGTCGATGTACTTAAAGAGGAGAAGAAATGAGAACTATGTTAAAATAATTTCATTTATATAGTTTAATAGAGAATGGACAATAATTGAAGATGTTATCTAAATCTATGTACAATTGGCAGGCCCAGTTTTACTGTAGGAAGTTCCCGGATCAAATTTCCTATTGATAGTCTGGGAGTCTTTAAATTCAGTCGAATGTCAAAATCAACAGACTAACCCGATATACCGTAACGAAACGATGTTATGTTTAAAAAAATAATATATATATATTTATATATATCTCGTGGACCATTTGCCGCTTCACGATCATTTCGTAAGTCCATTGGACCGGTATGTGTTGCGTGCAAGAGATGGCTAATTAGCTTACTAAGTTACAACTAAAAGGCTGACTGTAGTGTGTATAATTGTAATACGTGAAGGGTTTTTATATGTTATACTTGTCGTCGTATATTTTAAAAAACAAATCTCACGGCTCGCGGTCGGCCGCACCGTCTGCGGTACGGTTCGCAGCTCCGTTCCACGAGCCTGACAGGAGCAAGGGCGCGCGGATCGGTTTGCGGATTAGGTGAATCGTTTACGGTCCAACACGTTCGAACCGATCGTAGATCGCAAGTGACGCCTTGGACATTTTTTTATAGAGCGCGACGTATTTCGTGGTCTTCGTGAAGCCAACATCGAAATCGGAAAGGCGCCCGGCCGAAGTTGAACGAAGAAATTTGAATAGACGCGAGAAAGAGCTTGAAAACTATTATCTATTTGAGGCCCAACAGGTTCCTTTTTAATTGTAGCCAAGGGTTCGTGTGAGCGTGTCAACTTTCGGTTCGGGTTTTTGTGGAGTTATACGGTGGCACGGTTATAAGACGGGCGTTGGATTAGTTGACATTGTTTTTTTTTTTTTTTGCGTCGCGGGGCGTATGATCGACCGGTACGGTGTCGCGACGGCGGACGGTGCTGCAAATGAGCCGCGACGCGCGCGCCGCCGCCGCAAGATGGCGGCGGCGGCCGTCACACGTAACTCTCGCAACATCTCCTTTTTCTATTTTTACGTATATTTTTATACTACGATGGAATAAATGTTAATTTTATTTTGTTAGCATTAAAACAAAAAGACATACAATCTCTATTTTTTTTTTTTTTATTTAAATTCATTTCGGTTTTTTTTTTTTTTTTATATAAGATTCCTCCTATGAGTGTTGAAGAATAAATTTTATATTGCTCTCGTGAAGAGTTTTGATTAACAGCGAACTCCTTTCCAGAATACAGATACAGATGTCGGAGGGAGAATTTCTCTGCGACGTCTTTCTATTTCTGGGTAATATTAAAAAGAGCAGGGAGCATAGTAACAAAATTTCAACAGGTATGTACTAAATACAGTTGAAATTTTATTGGTAGCGTGGTGTCTAACAACAGTGTTTTAATGTTTGCGGTGTAATGCTACTTAGTTCCGAAGAGTGGAGGGGATATTTAAACAACGAAACTGCTTTTCCTCGGCCGGGCAAGGTTATGGACGACGGCTGGGCAGAAAATTGGCCTCTCCGACCAGGTCAGCCGAATTCACTTATAACATATATTTGATACGGCGAATGCGAAAATTTTTAATATTATTCGCATCGTAAAAAAGAGCGACCATTACGCTGTGCTTAACACAAACATCATAATATAATACACTACATAAGATGAAATAAAATAGTGATAATTTAAAACGCAATATTTATTTCCACTAAATATTATGGCAACATCAGAATACGTTTGTAAATAAAACTAAATACTGAGTCACTGTTCTTTATTAACATCTGTCCACAAAGCGATACACTGAGGTCTTCGATTCCCGATAACGTTTTATATCCTGGTAACATTTGCAATATATATCCAAACACTTAATACATTATTAGGATATGCAAACACTTGAGTTGCGAGAGCAAATTCCACATTGGAATCTTCGTTTGCGTGCACTGCAGTCGCTTTGACGTTCGCCACTACCGATCTGGTGTTCACGTAGTGCATGTTTAGAGGGAATCCGAACATCTGGAAAATTCCATAGATAAAATTATATACGTCAAGATAATGTTAAATTTGCGCGCGAAAAGAGATTCCTGCGACATCTCAATGAGAGATTTACCGAATGCGGTAATGTATAGAGTTTTTTTATTTGGTAATTTAGTCTGGTTGGCAGTGCTGATATTTTTTTTTTGTGGTGACAACACTGCAATTTATTGTAGGCATCACTCATCGTCATAAAACCGTATGGTGAGCATGCAACGTACTATTATTAAAAGGTATTTAGTGAAGTTTGACATTCTCCTTTGCACTCCATTTCTAATAAAAGAAAAATAATTTAACATAGTATCATCCATCGTCCAGTTGGCACAATTCTGCTTGTCAACAGAATGCCTAATAAACGTCACCAAATGCCCGCCAAAATTGTCTCTGACAGGTCGTCCATTGTCAGGAATATCATTTGAGAGAATTAAATACGCAAGTATTTTAAAATACATTATAAGTAATAAAAATTAAATAAACATAGTAAAATACATTTTTTTTTAATTCCTAGATATAAACAAATCGGTAATTTAAAACGGAATTACCTTATAGGCGACCATGAATTCTTTTAGTCTATGACCGGGCGCAGGTTTGGGGTCGGTC
>DWQX01004630.1:0-14600 GCA_018245475.1 Pharmacophagus antenor
ATATATATATATATATATTTCTTTAAGCATGTTTCTTTGTTTAAATTATTAATATTTTTTACACAAAACAAAAATAATAGTAAACCTAATATCAAATTGCATTCCCTCATGAAGTTTGAATAGAGAAAATAGTGATGTCAAGTTATACTTTTGTATATAAAGTATAAGTAAAAGGATTAAAGAAAAATTATAATATAGGAAAACATTTCCTTATTTTTTAGGAAAATCATCATAAAAATTTGTTCATTAATAAATACTTTCACTGTGCTAATACATGAATAACATAAATTTGAATTTGGAATGAAATATCAATTCATAAACTTCAGGTTTTATGTGTATAAACTACCTCGAGAGAAGAATCACTTGAATCCTTTAGTTAGAAGAGGAGTGGCTTATATGTACCTTACCCCATCGAAGCTAAGAGGTGGATGGATCATGTCAGATCTAGCAATAAGTGACTCACGCTCTATGGTTGGAAAAACCTTAATGCCATTGTACCAAGTAAGATTTCAATACTCACTTTTTTATCTCATCTTCGTTTAAATAATAAATATTTTACATATTTGGTTTATAAACATGAGATTTCTAGTAATTTTGTTTTTATTATTACTTGTAATAATTGTTAATATTTGCAGGATAGAAATATAATTTCTTTGGTGTACAATGATCAGCCTCCAGCCACAGAGCATCAACCTGACATTCTACAATCAGTTGCAGAAATGTACTCAAAAAGCAAAAGAGGTTAGATTTTATACTTTTTTCATATCCAATTTTTTGTGAGTGGAAACATTAATTTGACGAAACAACATTTAATATAAAGTCTTGTTTAATCCTTTAAATATAAGAGAATATTGTCGACATTGCAAGTTTCAAACCATAAAGTATCCATTGTGAAGAAATTACAACATAACAGTCTTATTAAAAGATAATAATATAAGTTACTATTGTGTTTAATGTAATAATGACAATTTACTCAATACATGTGCCTAATAGACATAAGCTGCTAAGTTTTATGCTCTAATTACTGAGATTTTGAGCCTTTGGAGCCATGTAAAGTAAGAATAGAATCAAGGCTATAATCTACTATGCTGATTAAGTTAAGGTTGATGGACATATGTTTTAAAAATTTCTTTGAATAAAAGTTCATGGCAGTTACTGCACTGTTTTCTTTTATTGGTAGCTCAAGGTCAATGGAGACCGAATTCGCGCATTTTCGGGTTGTATAGCTGCTTCACTGAGTTATTGCGCATCAATTAAAATATTAGATAAAAACTCCATGGTGCCGTGACTTAAAGCATTAATAATAATGATAACTGGAACACTTTCACATAGTACTTTGTTCCCAAGATAATGAAGCAGCACCTGTAAGAAGGGTTATCAAACACAAATATTCATCACTTGAATATGTGTTCTGGGTAAGAATCGAATCCGCGATCCTTAGGTTACTATCATCACACCAACGGGCCAGTTGGGCCAGATTAAGTATTGGTTAATCGCGAAAAGAAATAAACATTTGCATTCCGATTGGAACATTTTCATAGTATGGTTGATTTTATATTAGGTATAAAATGTATAATGAAAGTAGTATGAATTATAATAATAAAAAATTAAAGGTCAAATGAATCAAGCCGGGGTGAAAAAATTCAAGAAATTTAAACTCGGTGATAAATACTATGATGATTATGACCTGGCTGAAATGTGTAAAATGCATTCTAAATTCATGAAGTCACGGGTGGAGAGTGGTCATACAAAAGGCGTCATATTGGGTGACAAGTTCACTGCGCTTTGGTTAGTGCATTCTGTTCCCCGATTTCCTCCACTTCCGGACAGTAAGTAATTTTTTTATTCTATAATGCATAGCAGTGAATATTGATTTTAATCGTGTTTAGGAATAAATTTAATTATCTTGAGATAAAATACGTGGGAGAAGCTTGTTCTATTACCACTATAATTTCACACGATGATCCCTAAGAATGTTGAGGCAAATGTCGCTGACTGATGAATGACATGACATGATGAAACTGATGATGAATGACAATGTCGATCAAAACATTGGCTCTCAAAAGCATGACTGCCGGAATACAGCAATGCTATTATTGCGACAATTAGTCGGATGGCGGCAAATAAACTGCAACTATCATTTCAAAAAGCACATCCGTCACTTCGTTCTTGCCACATGATAGTTATATAAATAGTATTTGGTCAGGGCGTAATGCTTTAAATAACCATCTTTATAAGAATGTGAACCAGTACTATACCTATAAAGGTTATAAAATTCATTAATAATTAATTTTGTAAATTTGTGTTTAAAGTTCGCAGTAAAAAATATTATGTATCTTTGCACTCTACAACCTAATAAACAGTAATTGTTTGTTATTGAGGTATCACCATTAATATTGTCTCCATATTACTACATGTGACATTTTAGTACTAGGATTTTCTTATTTTCAGTACATGGGCTTAATGTGTCGTCGTATAACTATCCTACCACGGGAACTAAATATGGACAATCTTTCCTATGCGTCTCCGTGCAGACATCAACACTAAATCAGATTGCGACCCAACTAAAATATAATGAGCCCATGATAGTATATTACCACATGCCACAGGACTTCGATAGTGAGCTACCTAATTTAGTCGACGTGGTGCATAACAAAACAATCGACGCATCGCCTTGGTGAGTCACTTTGTTATAATAGTTGTGTTTATGTTATAGCACTGATGAAAACATGAGAAACTGAACAATTGTTGAATCATGGTGCTTTGGTATGTAATGACTATGTGAATATATAATGTGTAATGCAAAATGTAGTTGCCTCTATTGTATGTTTGTTTTTATACAATTTACGGCGCCTCCAAGATCGGTTGTTATCTATTCATTGATTTACATAGAACTAAATGTATTTCAGGTATCACATAGAAAGTTTCGAAACACTTGTCGGTCGAAAATTTTTATCATTCGCGAAGAGTGCGATGTTTAACGATGACCTGTATAGTGGGCTAGTTGCGGAGGTATTGCAATCAGACCTTCTTGTCGAATCGTGGACGAACGGACCGGGAACACTGGATTCAGAGTGCACAAGGAATTTTCAGTAAGCAGAAATATTGATAACAGGGTGATAAGCAAACGGATATACTGAAAAAGATGTATGCGCTAGGTACCGAATAAAGCAGATCGAATAAAATAATTTAACTTTTATATTATTTACTATTGCTTGTAGGTATTTCTCATTATTTTTTTATGTAGACGCTTTATATTATGTTTCGTTCAATAAAAACATAGTTAATAATGTTTGTGAAGAAATTGATAACTTCTTATATGTATTTTTTATTAATTTTACTAAATATTTAGAGCAATTCTTTAATATACAATTAGCAACGAGAAGCACAGGACGTAGTTCCAATGGTAAGCAATGCGCTTGTTGATTCCTGTCAACACGCGCAACACATACCTATCACCATTAACATAAATCAACAGTAAAAAATCCATTACATATGAATCACGAATATTTTGTTATTAATATGTTGGCACCGATAACATTAAAAATATTAAAGTGAAAACATAAATATTGTTTTCTAGTATTCATTTATATTATAGCATTATTTTTTCGGCAGAGTGCGAAATATAGAGCGGCTGAAGTTCCCGATAGCGAAGATGTCTTTTACCTCCCACAACGATCACTCGAAGTGGGCGGTGGCCGTCGCGCACAAAATGCACAACAGTCAAGACACCAAAGTGGCTGACTACTGGGTGTGCGTCGGCGACATCAACAGAGCGGTGAGGATGCAATTGTTATTAATTATTCATTGCACAAAGTCGTTTGTATGAAAAAAAATATTTTTTTGGTTAGTTTTTAATTGTTATTCTTCAGAGTCTATTTAGAGTATTATCGTATTGTATCCAATATCCAGGTTTACTAATAGCTGAATATTTTAAATATTTAATTTACACTGACACTACTAATAAGTATATAGTAGTAAGCACTTATTAACCTGTATAAGATGTAATTTAAAAAAAAAGGTGCCCCATATTATAAAAAATATATATACATATTTTAAAAAAAATAGGTGCCTCTGTTAAACATACCATTATCGCAAGTTGCGCTTTCTCCTTCTATTCCGTGCACGCACTACAAACAAGGTTTTTTATATCACATAGAGTAAGGATTTCTTTGTTTGTGAATATTAGCCTAAGAATTGTATCAGACGGTTATGGGTCAAATGAATGCGCATACAAGTTGTAATTGAATAATAATTCCAGCTGCCGCAAGAGTCGCGAGGCGGCGGCACGGTGTGCACGTCGGGCCCCATCTTGTGGGGCAACTTCGCGCATCTCATCGAATCCGTCCAAACATGCAATTAGTATTTAAGCAATGTGCATATAATATTAAGGACTAATCGTGTCGTCGCTTCTTACTAAGTCTCAGTGTAAATATCATTAGTGCCAATCAGTTCGGGTTTAAATGAAAACTGTTATGTTCTAGCGTTAGTACAATACGTTACGGTTGATGTTATTCAGTGATCGTATACTGTTTGCTTGTGACGCTGGCACCGTTTGCTCCGTTCATGTTGCAGCCTTTATTTTGTAATCGTTTCACTTCACTTCCGACGCTACCGCATGTTTGTAATTTGTAAACAAATTTTGTCCATTATTATTTTGTGCCTTTTATTATTTTATTGCTATGTTTAATATAAGGAATGTTTTGAACGTTCTATGTATTACTTAACGCTGATCTTCAGCCGTTAATCATACCAAATGTATTTCATACCCATCCCGAATATTTCGTTTACAACTTTTGAATGTTGTCAATACTCATTTGAATGTTAACTTTCATGTAAGACACAGAATACGTTTGTGATGTTAGTATGCGAGGAACAATACAGACGCATAGGCACAGAGCACATTATAAAACAGTTATCCTTTGTATGTATCGATCTTACAATTGATCGAAACAAAGTAGAAGTTTGTGTTATAAAACTAAAGTTTTGACTTTCTGCACAGCGGTGGTATTTCTATACAGGCTGAAGCGATGATGTGAATTAAATCTGAATAAGTAAAATGTCTTGAAGAGCGACGGATATAAAAATAGTATAAAATAACTTTATATTATAATGCATAATTATAACGATGTGTAAGAGGACTAGCCCTTGCGGCACGCAACTACTTCTGCATAAAGTGAGTTTGGGCTTTAAATCAACCAAGCTTGGATAATACAATTCGGATTTACACTCAAAAATATCTTCAGAGATGAATGGTAATTAAAATGCTGATATTATTTTATGCAATATAAAAAAAATTTCATAAAAATCAGATGGAATGATCAGAGATGTGTTTAACATTTCGTGAATTAGGATTTAGAAGTCGATTTATTACATTGAATATTTATTAAGCTTTACTTAACCCTACCAAAAAGTTTTTGTCCCTGTAAACGGAAGTTTACTGAAAGAATGTTAAATATTTGACATTGAACTATTATCGCATTGAACAGTTACTCTGTGCACATAATTCTATATTGTTAAATTTGTAGAATTTTTATGACAACGTCGTAAAAGTTTCAGTAATCTGTGGCTTGTTTCCTAGCTATGTTCACACTCAGCATTTATTTTCCTTCAGTATTAACGACCTTAGTTATACTGATATTCTTAGATTCCACTGTTGGTTATTCTGATCGCGTTGATGGCTGGGATTATTTAAATTTACATTGCAGAGATAATGAAAATAAACCTGTTGAATGGTAAGCAATGTATAATTAAATGATTAACATTGTTTTTATAAATATTGCTCAGAAGGTTGCACAGTGATAAGCAACAACTCTCGAGACTAATGAATCTTAATGGCATCTATCATTTTAATCAAACGTTCCTGAAATTCTTATCCTTTAAAATTTATAACTATAGGAGGGAAACGTTATAACAAACTATATTGTTAAATTGAAAGTTTATAAATCATTATTGCAATCGAATGAATGTATTGAAATAATATCATTTGTAACATATATAGATACATATAGTGAAACGTATCACACAAATCGATGAAATTAAAAATCTTAAGAAGTTATAACATTACTAGTTTACATTTATTAAATAACATAAGATCTTCACTGTATGCAGATCTATTTTACACCCCCAAACATGGTGGAAATATGCGTATTATAAACAACATGGCACGATGTGACTTTTACTTCTGGAAAGGAAACTTCTTTCTGTAAATGCGATAAGAAAACATACATTGGATCTATGCACAGGTGGTACATATACAAGCCTCCAAGTGACGTAGTGCCGTACTTGGAGCTGGGCCGGAATTTCACGTACATATCTTCTAGAAACGCGGGCCGATGGCAACCTTCCGACAAATACATCACTTCCAATTCTATGTTACAATACACACTGTCGCCTATTTACAGGGTGAGAAAAATATTTTCCTTCATATTAAGTAAAGAACGGATTAATCCGTTCATTTAAATGAACCATGTGCTGAATGAGTAAATACCAAAGCACAATGGAGAAAATTTTATTTACAAAATAACCCTTCAAAATAATTAAAGATACTTCAAAATTATTATTGCTTCCGTGGCGCAATGTTTTACCGCTTGCCTTATAGCATAGAGATCCCGTGTTCAATTCCCCGGTCATAGACTAGTGGACCTGAGATGGTGGTACGGTTTTGTCCAAATTCCCCAATCGACCAATCACCCTCAAATTATATTTACGAGCATGACAGCATTGCTTTGCTCCGGCGATCACACACGTGAGAGTCATTATCTATGGTCTCTTTGTTAAAAGTAATAGTTGAAATTGAGGTCAAGTGTTATAATCGCTAAAAAAAATTGATCGTATAGTTTATCCATCTAGTATTATTGTTTCCAATTTATCCAATGGAACGTCATCAATAACTATAGGTGTATTCTATTTTGCGAAAATTCTGTGACCACTACATTTGATTTCTTATTACATTTATTATAAAACATGTTTTAGCCTACGTATGTGGATTACCTTGCCGTAGCTATTTACGAGAATCAGAAAATGACAGAAGCATACGGCGTCCTGATGGCTGATGAAATAGGAGGAGTATGGATCGGGCATACCGTACCGGGTTTAGTTAATCTTGACGGTCAGAATATAATATAATATTTCTTTATTTTAACGAATATTATAAATATGAAGATTGCTGATACAGGATCTTGTTTCGTTTTATAAGTCAGGGAGATTTTTTACTTAGCCTGAAATGAAATTTGATGGTCAGAAAAAAAAAATGTCAATATCATGATATACTTTTATTTATTTGTATTGGTTTGTACTTATCTACAATTTGACCTGGTGTTAAGTAATGATGCGGTTTTAGGTGGTAAAGCGCACAAACCTAGACACAACCTATTCACTCTACCCTTATTTTTTTTTTGATATAAAAAAAGTTTTACTATAACTTTAGATATATGTAAATTTGGATGTGTAAAACTCCCCAAAAATTGTAATACACAATACATAAATTAATATAGGAAATAGAAAGGGGATATAAAATATATTGAAACACTGGCAAGCGTAGGTGATGCTAGAGACTAGCATTATTTGATTCCTTCGATAGGAACCGGACATCGTGTAGGAAAGCAATGCTTTGTTCTATTGGCTTGCATAATCAGAATGTTAACACCAATAGGCGTGTTTTGCAAATAATGAAGGGATATAACAAAACGCAGTATTTAGATTTTTTGGGGATCTGTGCACACCACATGTGATGCACTAGGCGTCACACGCTCGGTCCGGTGGGCGTGATATTTTTTGTTATTTAATAGTGAAATTAATCTGCCTCCAGTATGTGTAGCAATTTTTATGTTCATCGACTCGAAGAATAAAATTTCATTGAAATTTATACTTCTCCTACTCAGGGGCGTGCCACTAGGCGAAGTCCTAGGACTTATATATAAATCTACCTAAAAAATAATAATACATGTCATGGGTTTGACATTTTTTTATCTAAATGGTTCTGTTTATGCATAGTAAAATATATGGTTTATTAATTTTAGTGCACTGTATTGCTAAAATTAGGTATGCTGGGCTTTCGGACTTTTACGGGAGTCCGCCAGTGCTCCTACCACCGCTCCCCCGCGCCTTAGGCATATCAAACAATTCTCTTAACAAATTCATAGGTTAACAATATCATATATTTAAAAAATATATGCCTATTAACTAAAACTGCAGGTCAAAATATAGTGTTCCAGGCGACGATATCTACACAGGAAACGAATTTTTATACACATAAACCACGTTTTAGGGTTAATATTAAAATTAAAACGAATAAAAATAGAGTTAAAGACTTATAATTATCGCTTTTAACAACTTGTAAAAGGATAAGGAAGTCATTCTTATTACACGTGAGCCATGTATGTATGTACAGCTGCATGTATTTACGAGTAAGTTACACAAACACTACACAGTTTTACACATTTTCAACCATTTTCGATTCGATTAACATCCGAGGAAAATGTGTCAAATTCATCAATATAAAATAAATCGATCATACATATGCAAGTTATTTAGTTCAAGTTATAACTTATGCAAGTTGTTTATAGTATGGTACACATGTTATAAATTGGTCTATACTTTTAATAATTTTACATTACTCTTTACATAGAGGACCGTCCATCTTTTCCGGATAGTGAAAGGACAAACGGCCACTTACTCATGTGCTTGTCCGTCGATTTGATAGCAGTTAATGAAATTGCATCCGTTCTTCATACGGCGTCGCCGAAATTTACATTTGTGAAAACACCAAGGAAAATGGATGGCTTATTACCAAAGTGGAATATGTTTAAATACAAGAAAACTAAGGAGTATGTATTTAAAAAAAGAATTTCTACTACTACTACAACTGGTTTAATTTTGCGAGCTCTATATTTTGAAGTGCACAGGTATCTTGTCGTATATTAAACAATAATTAACCATTATTAAATGATGAAATCGGTGGTACCTTTAGCTTTAACGCAGAAAATATTACCTGTCATTTATTTATTATAATAAGATTAAAATTTCAAAGATATAGATGTGACTTAACCTTCGAAATATCATCCCCGTAATTTTCATTGATGAATGGCTGTCTTGAAACACTTCCACTGACTCGCTGAAAAGCCGCTTCCAATCTGCCTCCGCTTTTTTGTTGAAATTTCATAAGAGTCTGTTCATCTTTGATTAAGAGAAAAAGCATTTATTAAGTTGATTGCAGGAAATAATTTTACGATAAGACACATTAAAACATTTTTTTTTGTCAGAAATAAAATTAAAAGAGTTAAATTCTTAACAAGTGGCGAATCATTACTCGTGGAAATGTTAGCGCGTCCGCCCAGAAATCTTGACTGTTTGTACGAGGAGTTCGCAGCCGAAAAGCAGATCGTCCTAGACGTATACAATCCGACGGGCAATGAAATTTTATCTACAGTGTGCAGTGGTAATAATAGGTATGTTATAATTTTTTTCTCCCTAGCTAGAGCACCTATAGAATGGTAAAAGGATGGCGCCAAAAAGTGCTTCTTGGTACCAGATTTTGAATAAATGAGATTTTACTTTGATTTTGTAAATTCACGGATTAATACGCGTTTGAAATTCACCTGATATACAAATGAACACAGTCATCTAAATTTAATCTTAAAGACCGAGAGTGACTGTTACCACTATAAACAATGTGGTGTCGCCAAAAAATAAAAATGCTATTACGTTAAAGTCCCTTTTTTGCTTAACTTTTATCAAATATACTATTTATATTTATTACTTAAAGTTCCTTTTAATAACCTTGAAGAGTTTGTGTACACGCAAATTAAAATTTATTATAATATGCTTACGATCGAATTAACGGCTATTTAAAATAAATAACATTTTTATGAAGTAATATAAAACTTTTTGATTTAATTATGACTATGCTAATAATAAAATTTATATTACAACGCAATAATTCAATTGAAGTATTATGTAAAGAACATGATCCATACATATAACCCGCCGAGCTAGCTACCATTGATAGCTCGCGAATCACCGGATTCGCGAGCCAGCTTCGATAAAGCTGTAATGGTCACTGTGACTAGCAGCATTTACATCACCGAATCCAGCAGCTAGCTACCATCGACAATGTTAATTTGCGACTATAACAAAATTGTTGTCACATATAATTGGTGATACGCGAGACAGCCACCTACGGCCTTGAACTTAACACAATATATAATAAAGTACTAGCCCATTGCCGATAAGAAAAAATAATGTTATATTATATGATCTCATAGATATACATCAATGATATGGCGGCAAATTGACAATAACGCTACCGCCTTGTTGTACATTGTCAATTTAATATCATTATAATTAGCTAAACCATTTTTGAAATTGTTAATATAACTATAAAATGTAAAATAAATTATAGCGTGCGAAATATAGACGCAATATCATTGAAGCTGAAGGAGTCCGTGCAATACGTTGACAACAAGACGGATCACGCTAAGTTCGCGGTGAGCACGGCCGCACCGTGGCAGGAGCTCAAAGACTTAACGCCACAGTACTGGACCTGCACCAGCGGCTTGAGCAAGTTGGACAATACCGGAAATGGTGGCGTGGTAATCTGCGTTGAAGACTTCTATATTTGGTCCACATTTGATAACTTCAAAATAAATGAACCGAAATGTTAAAATGTTTTACTTTCATATATATATATTTGATTATCTATTAAATATTTCCTACGAATTATGAATAATTCTTGTACGAACTTTAATTACCTAAAGAAACATACATATTAGTCGTAACCGCTACTTGCTGTTGGTCAATATAATAAAATAGAAAAAGTTTAATGATATCATGTTTCTTATATTGTACTATATTTACTTCACTATACTTTCAAGACTTTAACATTCTTAGTTGTTCTACTTATTGTGCGGATAATCCTATTTGTAGAACATAGCACTTATAGTTCCGTGAAAAAAGCGATCCTATAGAGATCTTAACCGAAAATCTTAAACATTTGCCTTTAGTTTTGTTGATGGTGGTTACAAAGCTTAAACGAATAAAATAATATATCTAATATAGATTTTTTTTTTTCAATAATACTAGTTTTAATTTTAAAAAATATATTTTAATATACAACAAAAATATTTACATGTATCTAATTGTGACACGGTATTTTATATATAAACCACTTAACGAACAGTTTTACAAGCTTTTTAATAAGTAAGACGTTACCTGTTGTAATGGCCTATCCGGAGTAGATATCAAATTTATTATACCTTACGCCAGAACATCCAATATCACCCATTCTTTATAAAATTTATGGAAAGTAGGCACGGTGTTACATGTTTAATGAAAACAAGCAAATAATAGCATTTCTACAGTTGTTAAGCATTAACTCATGTCCATCACCATTCGTGAATCAAAATCGTGGAGAAAGGTACTATCAAATAATTTTGTTAAAACGACATTAAAATCATATAAACAATTGAGTTTTATTTAAATTAGTTATTTGTTAGTACCTCCGTTATTTGGCACTATACTTCCGCTGACCCCCGTGCCTCGACTAACAAAGGATCAGCAGGTCGAAAAATTATAGATTACAAAAACTCTTAATTGAACAAAGAAAAAAAAACGTAATAATAATAATGAGTACTTAAATATTTTCCGTAATAAAATTCAACGTAACAGTTTGATAATTTAGGTTACGAGTAAGAAAATAAAACATATTTTCTTTGGATAAATGGTCTTAAATTATTATGTCAAAACTATTATTGACTGAACATTTTGAATTTTAATTATTTATTAAACCATATTAAATTTATATTTATTTCTTTACTTTATATGGATAATTGAGTGTTATGGTTAAATTTGTGCAACATTATTATATTATAATTGCTCACTTGAGGGTAAAATAAAGAAAAGTAAAAGAGATCTTTGATCGAGTAGAGGATAAAGTGAAGCAGGCGTAGCTTGAATTAATTTATAAAATGCTTCCAACTTTGTAAATTTTGCCTCATTTACTTTAATACATATAACGAAAATTTCTCGATTAGAATGAGAAATAATTAATATTAAATTATATGACTGAATTATTTTGTAATACTTCAATTATAATTAAATAATATTAGGGCAATCTCTTTTAGAAGCATTCCAATAAAGTTGTTTTTATTAAACAAATTTCGGCATTAAAAAGTAGAAATTAGAATAAATTGGTCGTAATTTTTGACGTTTGCGACAAGCACAAATATTTTAATAACCAGTTCAGTCGAAACTTTTTATGAGTCAATATTCTAAGCATTTCGTTAGCTACGCCCGTCCCAATTGTTTAATTTCCAACTCTCAGAGAGGGCATTCGGTTAAACCATGAGTCATGTTTTACTTTCAAGTAGTAAGCATCCTTCGGCGCGGGGTTGGTAAGGGCTTCTTCCAATAGTTTGAGCGCGGCGGAGGGCAACACCTTCGCGCTGTACTCCGCCGCCTCGCCGGGCATCGTAACCGCGCAGCTAGCGGTCGTGCCGCTGACGTCGGAGCTCGGAGTGTCCGGCCGACTGGAATTATGAAGTCCAATAACTCAAAATGCTATTTATAGATTTTAATACAATTTATAATGAATATGGTTTTAATTACTAATTTTATTTACCCGGGGTAAATCCATATGTTATAAAATTAGATTGTACGAGTTTTATACACATTTTTGATAACGGGAAATTCGAAGAGATTTGGTATGTGCAGCTAGAATATCACAGAGTCGTGGTGGGAAAGAGACCTCTACATAGAAGCGGTTAACTCGTGACACAAGTAGAAGTGATTGATTATGTTACTGATGGTCACCTGACGTGCTGGCTGGGCGCGGTGAGCTGCGCGGGCGGTGCGTATACGTCCGCGGCGGTGAGGTCGGGCGTGTGCAGCAGCACCACGTGCAGGCGGCGCGCACGAAGCGACGCGCGCAGCGCTCGCGCTGCGCCCCACGTGCCCCAGCGCGCCGCTGCCGCTGCCGCTGACGCCCCACCCACCTCGTTCGTGTCCGCAGCCGCCGGTCGGGACAGGCTCTCGCACGCTGTGTCTGACGTCAGTCCTTAAATTACGTGTATTTATTTTTAATTAAAATTAAAATTTATAAACCATACAAAGTGTAAACATCCCCAAAAGAAACAAAATTACCAAAAACCTAAAACTGTAATATCTGACTTTCAAATGGCTGAACGTATTCCAATTAAACTTTTTCATTAAATTATACACATACTGAAGGGAGATTAATCTTAATATTAAATAAAAAAGTTAACATGCCCAGAGAAGCGGGTGGGTGACGGCTAGTTATTGATAAAAAAAATAATACCGATGTAGAAGAGGCGGCCGGCGTGCGGGTGGTCCGCAGCGGCGGCGGCGAGCAGCGGCGCGAAGGAGCGCGCAACGCGCAGCGCGCCGAGGACGTTGCCACGCAGCGCCGCCTCCCAGCACGCTACACCACCGCGCCCGCTGCTACCCGCCGTGTTGATTACCGCCCACACACCTACCGTCGACCACACATATATACTTATAACCGATTTCAGGCAACGAACTAAATTGTCAATACTAAGTATATATTTTTTATATGTCCAAGCATAACAAGTTCTTATAGGTGTAATTGAGAAATGTCCATTGCGGTGGTGTCTAGATAGATCTCTAGCAAGAGATATTATCATCAGTGTTATAGAAAAACGTTCATCTGAAACTGTAAATTAGCTAACATAGGACTACGATAAAAACCCTGCGTATTATTATATTTTCTTTGAATAATAGAGATTCAAATTTATGATTAATTTTTTTAACGTGAAATCTCTTTTAAATTTCATTCATAAATCACAATTTAAGTAAAATTAGTTATTTAGTACAAAACATGCCAACTAAAATTGCCAACAATACAGTAGCAGGTTACACTTTCTAATAGCTTATTGGATAAATTATACAAACAAATAAGACAATGTATAATGTATAATGCTCCATAAGTGTTCTGTAAATAATACAATTAATTAATAATAAAATGCGTGACTCCATTTATTTTCAAAATATTTTTTTATCAGGATAACTTTATTAATACGCCCTCTATCGGTGTTAGGTGTTTTCACTTAATCGTGACATCATTAAGTGTTTGTAGTACAAGATGTAAAACCGAATGTCTTTTTTGCTAAAATAAACCAGATAGATGGCGCTAATATCAGTTTCTTGTTTCCAAATATTTAAATAAAATTTTAAATTAATAATTTATGAGAAATACAATTTTATATTTTTATTTCATTATAAATAAAATAAACAAAATTATCAATACATTCTTTCACTTCAAATTAGAATAACAAGCACTGCTGGTGTAGTGGTATCATGCAAGATTCCCATTCTTGCGACCCGGGTTCGATTCCCGGGCAGTGCACAGTTTTTACAAATCTTTTTTGTATATCGCTATATTACAAACATTTTTTATTTATTTTATATATAACCAGATTAGTCATATTTAAAGGTATTTTAAAAATAATAATTAACATTTGATTCTTTCAAGAATATTGCGTTCAGTAATTGAATTTATAGAAAATACTCTTTGTTTTAATCTTGAACTTTTTCGTTTAATACAATACAAGAATATATATATA